>JAQQSV010000244.1:90359-175419 GCA_028646515.1 Pseudochirops corinnae
CTCGTCTCTGTAGAGGAATGCCAGACCATATCTATACATTTTGTCCATCACATTTAGACAGTTCATGTGTACACACATACTTTACATATGCATTTTCTGTAGAGTGAAGTAAGGATTGTCCTGTATCCAAAGTGCATATTAGCTGAGTATTTACATGAAATTGAAGAGGTTTGGTTTTTTGGGGGTTTTTTTTGGTCAACATGTAGAAACCTAGACATGAACTATTATATTTTGAGATTTTCAGAGAAAACTCTGGGTGAGGAATGAGTCATTGTGTGATTTTTGAAAAGTTCTTAAGATCTAAGTCTTCTCATGTAAAGCAAGAGCTTGAAGTTTATCACATTAATATTATCTTTCCTTCCCCCACAACTTCCCCTATCCTAAAAATTCAGAGACTTTGCACCTGGTAATCAGGATGAGGGTTAAGGAGAATGGATATGTGTGTGTGTGTGTGTGTGTGTGTGTGTGTGTGTATGTGTGACACACACATTATAATGTAAGCTCCTCATTAGTAGGGACTACTTATTCTTTGAATTTGTCTCCCTCATGCCTAGCACTGTGCCTGGCACATCACAGACATGGAATAAATGTCTGTTGATTGATTGTTATTCCCTTCTGTGTTCATTGTAGGCTCATCATGCAGGTCTTCCACATGGTTATATCTGCCCTCTGCAACTCCCTATGCCCCCTATGGGGAGAAATTGCCCATGGCACCTCTTTCTGTGTTTCTATCTGTTTCAATCTCTGTCTGTCCCTCCTTCCAACCCTTTCTTTTTCTCTTCTCTCTTTCTCAATTGGGGAGAAGAAGGAAAGAGGGTAGAGTAGGGCAAGGGAGACAAACACCAATCTGGATTCATCTAGCAGCTGTTTTCTGATTATATTAAATAATATGGGTTCTCACATGGTCTAGTCTTTATTCTCCACTATTCATAGAGTAGAGAATTTTGGGTTAGACTGTTATAATACTTCTTACTCCACCATGGCAGGACTGGCTTATAATATATTATCAGCATTACTACAGAACACTGTGTATTGGGCTAACTATGCAAAGTAATGCCATCCCTAGATAAATTGCTGTTTTGCTTAGATAAGTCTGGTCAACTAATCAGCATCTTTTAAATTTGGATAGCAGAAAACTTTCTACCAACACCTGTTCAGCCTAAGTTGGATGAAAACCTGGTTTCCTAAAATAGCATTACTAAGTGCCAATGAACAGATGAAGTAAAAGAGACTGTACTATTCTCCTTGGCCTAAAACCTAAGCTTCATCATGGGACATACTGAGTGGGTTCCATGGTGCTGACTGATGCCCTCCCCATTTAGGGAGTATATAGGCAGCAGCCAGAAATATCTGCCCAGGGAAGGGGACAAATCACTGGACTAACAAGAAGATAGTCATGGAACTAAAAAAGAAACAAAAAAAGAAACAACAACAACAAAAATGAGTTGATATACATTATTAAGTACCATTGTGTGGCAGGCCCTGTGCTAAGGGTTAAGGATACAAAGAAAGGTAAAAACAACAGATCTGCCCTCAGGTAGCTCGCATTCTAATGAAAGGCAACCACCATTCTGTAAAGGAGGAGCCAGGTCAAAACAGAAATTATATGACCAACTAGGTGAGGATTATCAAGACACCTCACCCTCAGGCTTTCTCTGAAGTTCTTTCATTTGGAGAAAACAATGCCCAAATCTTCATTGCCACTGTAAATGAAAACAAAATGAAAAACAAAGACTACTCTAAAACTGAGTTCTGTCTGATGATTACATTAATTTTGTATCCATCTTGTACATAATTATATGTACATATATGTGTATATATATATGTGTGTGAATATATGTGTATGTATATACATATATATGTAGGTATGTATGTATATGTATATATGGTACAGTGGATGGAGTACCAGGTCTAAAGTCAGGAAGACTTATTTCACTGAGTTCAAATCTGATCTCAGACACTTACTGACACTTATAACCCTAGGCAAGTCACTTAGCCCTGTTTGCCTCATCTGTAAATGAGCTGGAGAAGGAAATGGCAAACTCCTCTAATATTATACTCAGGGACCATTGATGGGTACCACACATAAGGAACATGCATGACAGGGCACATATGTGGAGGGGACACATGTGGTCAGTGGACATGCATTTGATGTTTCAAGGCCTCTGGCATCTGCTATTGATGTCATTACACTGTTGGAACAGGGAACAACCACAAGGTCTGTTCTCTGTTGGTTGCACCATATCTTGTCATCTCTCTGTTGCTTCCTCATCTTCTCTTTGGGTATCTTCCATTTTTGTTGCTCCTTATTTCTCTGTATATTATTGCTACTGCCACCTACTGGATCTCAATTGTTTTGCTTGTCCTTCATTTTCCAAGAGGACCAATGACAATATGGGGTGCTATCTTGACTCCTGGGTGAGCTGGATTTAAGTGAGGCAGTTGCACAAAGTAATCAACATCATTCTCTTTTCCTAAGTCATAGAAATCCAGTGGCAAAACACAAGTAAAATCAACTGGCATTGGCCTAGAATGCAGCAGATGATTGTGGTGTCTTCAGTGTCTGACCAAGCTCTAAGCACTCCACAATGCCTGCTTCAGCCACCTTCATGGCTGTTGGAACAAACTGTTCTCTTCAGCCCATTCTGTCAGTGGAAGTTCCCCTAATTTACCAACAGGTTTGAGGCCTGTCAGTTACCCTCAGCCTGTTTTAACACATTTGTCAAGATAGCTTGCTATGATGTGGTCACTGCATATGTTTTTGTTGAGGTCAGGGAACCATAAATGTCGAGGTTTAGGTTTAGGGGTGCACAAGACCCCAAAATACCAACACGCTGGGTCCTGCCAAATGAATTCAACTCAGGTCTTCTCTCAGCCAAAGTAAAGCAAAGTTTATTAAAGGTTCTCCATAATGGGTAGCCTACTAAGGAGCCTAGGTATCTGTGTCACTTGCATTGGGCAAGCGGGCCAGAATCATCTGACACAGAGCAAGTCTGTGTTAGGTCATTCTATGGTACTCTTACACCACATGGAGGCAAGATGGGGTCCTATATACATAAAGGTTGTGGGAGGAATCTAGGGGTGGTCTAGAGGAGGAGTTCGGGGAGGGTCTTCAGCAGTCAGATGAGGTCAGACTCCAGTAATGAGTTTGGGGAGGATCTTCAGGAGGAATCAATGAGATCAGATCCAGTAAATGAGTAATTAAGGGTTGGAAGTTGCTGGAGACTACTTGGAGATGACAGACAATGGTGGGCTAGGCCAGTTCAAGGACGGAACAGGTTTGAGTATTGATATTTTGGGTGGATCAAGGGTGGGAAGTTGCTGGACAAAGGAGGGATGGAGATTTTCGTGGAGCCACAATGAAAGGCCTACGGCCTCAGGCAAAGGCCTTATGTGGGGAAGATTCAAGGAGGCTCAAGGGGGTTCCCAGAACCTGCACCTCATCAGCAGGATGCATATCTTTCTTTCAAGCCTCTACTTTACTCAGGACTAGAAACTCCTATTTCTCCAAACTCATTTCATGAACTATGACAAAGAAACCCCACAAAAACTATGAAGGATTGAAGCACTGTAGTTTTCTCTTAGCTCCTAAAAGGTCCTTTAGGTCTCTCATGCAAATAAAGGAAAGAGAGAAAGACAAAAATAATATTTTTTAAAAGCCACAGAATGCCTCTGTTGGGCAAAACTCACTACCTAAATCCTTTGTTCAAATTCCTGCCCTTATTAAACATATATGGCAAGTAACAAACCTCTGGAGCTTTGAAAAGAGGGACCAAAATAGGATGCTGGAGGTGCAATTCAAAAGAAGGGCATATATTAGAGAGGTTAGAATGGAATTAGGATGAGTAGGATATGGCTTTTGTTTTGATAGAAAGATGGAGGATAAAGAGGAGGAAGAGGAGAGAGGAAGAGAGACAAGGACAACAGGACTGATGGAGAAGGTTGTAGGGTAGTGGTTCTCAACCTGTGGGTCATGACTCCTTTGGGGTTTGAACGACCCTTTCACAGGGGTCACAGAGGTTGCCTATGACCATGGGAAAACACATATTTCCGATGGTCTCAGGAACTGAGACACCACTCCTCTATCAGTCTCCAGACAGGTCCGCCCACATGCAGATATACCCACATACAAGTATTGAAGGGTCGCAGCATTAGGAAGATTGAGAACCACTGTTGTAGGGGGTTAACCTTGGCAAGAGAAATACAACCTTGTCCTCAGAGACTGGAGCAAAGAGGAGTGGATAAGTCAAGATGTAGATTCAATTTGATCATTTTAGAGTATCTGAAGATTTGCAAAACACTTTACAAATATCTCATTTAGTCTTATCAGCCTGACAGGTAGATGTTATTGATATTATTGCTCCAGTTTTAAAGAGGAGAAAGCTGAGATTCAGTGAAATTCAGAGACTTGTTCATTATAATAAAGCTGGGATCTGGACCCAGGAATCTGATGATTTTGTGACCAGAAGTTTTTCCACTATAAAGACTGATTCCAATGAGAGAGATGGAAGAACTCTTGCTAGATGACCCTGGTTTTCTCATTAAAGGAGGAGGGGCCATCATCCTCAGATACAGAAAGTAAAGGGGGATGGTACAGTTAGAGGCTTAAGGAAAAGCAACCTGGAGATGGGTCACTGAGTCAATCAGATTAAAAAGGTGGGTACAGATAAGATTAGAAAATGTGAATTTGAAGTGAATGTTTGCCTGGCTTTGTGACTTCTTCCAACAGAATTCAGCAGTTCAGGAATAGAAAGTAGAAAGGGATGAGATGGGGAGGAGGGTGACCTAGGAATGAGGATTGTTTGGGAATGAATGGCATAAGGACAAAGAAGCGTGCAATTTGAAGACAGATAATGTCTAAGTGAACTGATAAAATATAAAGTCAAGGCAGTGAATGGAGGAAATGAAGGTCAGAATGCAGGTGATGTAATGGGAAAACAGATAGGGATGGAAGGACTGGGGGTTGAGGAGAAAATGAAGAGAAATAGTAATGGAAAGACCACTAGTTTTACACTGATTTTCAAGTGAGAGAACTTAAGTTTGATCATTTATCAATTGGGGAATGGTTTTTATTTTTATAAATTTGACTCAGTCCTCTATATGTTTGAGAAATGAAACCTTTATCAGTGAAGCTTGATTTGATTTTTTTTCAGTTACTATTGCTAACTATATATCCCTCTGATGAGGTACAGGCTCTGGGAACCCCCTTGAGCTCTTCTTGAATCTTCCCACCTGAGGTATTTGCCTGAAGCCATAAGCTTTTCATTGTGGCTCTGCCCAAATCTTGGTTACTAATTTAGCCCTCCTTTGTCCAGCAACTTCCTACCCTTGATCATCCCAAAATATCTATACTCTAATCTGTCCCACCCTTGAACTGGCCCACCATTGTCTTTCAGCTCCAGGTAGCCTCCAGCAACTTCCCGCCCTTAATCACTCATTCCTGAGTCTGACCTCATTGACTCCTCCAGAAGACCCTCCACAAACTCCTCCTCTAGACAACCCTAGATTCCTCCCAAAACCTTTCTGCATATCAGACCCATCTTGCCTCCTAGGGAAGGTTGGAGAATTATCTAGTGCAGACTCACTCTGTGTCTGATGATTCTGGAGCCCTTGCTCAAGGCAAGCATTACAGATACTGAGGCTCCTTAAGAGTCTACCCAATATGGCAAACTTTTAATAAACTTTGCTTTTCTTTGGCTGAGAGAAGACTTGAGTTAAATTCGTTTGGCAGGACCCAGCCTGTTGGTATTTTGGGGTCTTGTATGGGATAAGTGAAAACTTCTCAATTTGGGGTGGTTAGCCTCCCACATCACAGTGTGCACCCCATCTTCAATCAGAGGATGAGGGACAGCAAGGCAGGGTGTTACACTGAGACCTCTTTGTTTGAATTCCTGCCTAATCCAGACCCCGCCCTATCCCCAATGAGAGTCGAAGGCAGTCCTAGAACTCACTCTCAGCCCTTTGTCCTCTTCCCTCCATGAGCTTGTAACCCCGTTCTCATTCAATAGAAGTCAGGGACAATGACACTCAGGGTATAAAAGCTCAACCCTTGAAGGGTTGGGCGGCCTCCTTTTTCTGACCTGCATTAGGGAAGGATGTCCCCATTCCCGGGAATTGGTAATAAAATATTTCTGTTCACAAGTGTTCCTCTGATTTTCCTTTAATTGGGTAAGTAGTTTTCTAACCCACACAGTCTCAAGCACATCTAACCCTATTCATCATTTTGTGGTGACCCTCATCACCTCCATCCTGTTCCTTTACCCTTACCGCACTTATTCTATTCTGTCTCTCCTTTCGATCTGTCCCTCCTTAAAAATGTTTTGCTTCTGATTATCCCCTCCCCTAATTGACCTTCCCTTCTAATACCACCACCCCCTTCTCTTATCTACTTCCTCTTATACTTTCCTGTAGGCTAAGATAGATTTCTATACCCAATTGCATGTTTATATTCTTCTCTCTGAATCAGTTCTGATGAGAGTAAAGTTCACTCACTCCCCCTTACCTTGCCTCTCTTCTGCTCCACTGAAAAGCTTTTTCTTGCCTCTTTTATGTGAGAAAATTTATCCTATTCTATCTTTCCTTTTCTCCCAGTACATTCCTATCTCATCACTTAATTTTATTTGTTATATATCATCCCTTTATATTAAATTCTCACCTGTGCCCTGTCTATACATATTCCTTCTAACGATCCTAATAATGAGAAAGGTCTTAACAGATACAGATATGTCTTCCCATGTTGGAATAAAAACAGTTTAAGCTTATTAAGTCCCTTATGATTTCCCTTTCCTGCTTACTTTTTTATGCTTCTCTTGAGTCTTGTGTTAGAAAGTTTTCTATTCAGCTCTTGTCTTTTCTTCAAGAATGCTTGAAAAGAGAGAGCTTAAGTCTGAATCCGCATTTTGCTAGTAACTATCTGTATGATTTCACACAAGCTGTTTAACTCTTTGAACCATATGGATTTGGAGTCAGGAAGATCCAAGTTCAAATCCTGCCTCAGACAATCACTAGCTGTGTGAATCTGGGCAATTTATACAACCTCATTTAGCTTTGGTTTCTTCTTCTGTAAAATAGAGTTGAGTGGGGTACACTCTCTGCAATGGCACCTACCTTATTGGGTTGTTGCAAGGATTACATAAAATTACACATGTAAAGCATTTTTTAAACCTTAAAAGGCTATATAAATGTTAGTTATCATAATGAAAAGGAGATTGAATTGCTCCGGCTGGTTGTGGACATAGGCCAAGGAGAGCTGTAGCTTCTTTAAAGAGCCCATCCTCTGGGATTGTCCTTGTCCTAGAAGCTCAGTTATCTTAGAGACAGTCCCAATCTCTTAACCAATCAGGAATTTTCTAGGTCCTCTTACTAAAGCATCCTTGGGCATGCCCACACCTTCCATGAGAAGGCATCCCTTACATGTTGCCAAACAAATGTTATGCAAAGTAACTTTCTCTAATTGACAGGAACTCATCAGGACTCCTTTCCCCTACTGCATTAGTGTATGAAATGAGGAAAGTGGTAATCCTGTATAGTTCAAGGTGCCACAGTTGAGGAAGAACACAGACAAACTGGGGGTGGCTTCAGGAGAGGATGATCTGGTATATCATATAAAAATCAGCTGAAAGAAACTTTAGAGGAGCTGATTAGGGAAGCACAGGGGGGGAAGTGAAAAAGAGTAATCATAATAACAATAGGTAGCCTTACTTTAGTGTTCGCTTTGTAGGCATTGTGCTAAGTGCCTTCAAATATTATCTCATTTGAGCCTCACAAAAACCTTCAGAGAGAGGTACTATTATTGTTTTTATTATCATCCCCATTCTACAGATGAGAAAACTGAGGGGGAAAAAAGGTTGAGTAATTTGCCCATTTACCATTAGTAAGTGTCTGAATCATATTTGAACTCAGGTCTTGCTAAGCCCAGGCCCAACTCTATCACTGTGCTACACACTATGAAAGACACCATTATCAGTCTACAAGTATTTGAAGGACTAACATTTAGAGGGGTCAGACTTGTTCTTCTTGTACCTGGAAGGCAGAACCAGGAGGAATGATTAGAAATTGGAAAGAATCTGGTTTAGGCTTCCTAACATCTTCCTAATAATTAGACCTATGAAGAAGTAGAATGAGCTGCTTCAGGAGTTAAGGGCTTTCACTCACTAAATTTCTTTTTCTTTTGTTGAAGAGTTTGGATGAACACTTACAGTGGTGTTGTAGAGTGATTCTGGCTAAGGTGTCCTGGGGATGCTACCTTTTGACTCTGAGATACTGTGAAAAAGATGAGGTTCTGGGCCCTCTTTGCCTCTCACCTGGACTATTGCAATAATTGCCAGTTGTTTTCTCTACTCTAAGTCTCTCCCCTTCTCCAGTTCATCCTTACTAACTGTCAAAGTGTTGTTCTTAAAGCACAAGTCTGACCATGTTACCACCCTGCTGAACAAATGTCAGAAGCTTTTTGCTTCCTCAAGAATCAAATACAAATTCATCTGTTTGGAATTTAAGGCCCTTGACAACCTGGATTCAATCTACCTTTCCAGCTTTTAATATATTACTCCAGACACACTGGCCTCCTTGCTCTTCCTCGTACATGACAATCCATTTCCTGTTTCTGTGGCTTTACATAGACTGGCCCTCATGCCTGGAATGTACTTTCTCCTCATCTCTTGCTAGTTTCCTTCAAAAATTCAGCTCACAGGCTGCCTCCTTATAAAAGACCTCTCTTGATCTGAGAGGCTCCCTGCCCAAGTGATCTTGTACAGTATTGATTTTGCATATACTTATTTGAATACATATCATCCCTCTCAATGGAATTTTAGCTGCCTCAGAACAACTGTGTCATTTTTGTCCTCACAATCCTATCAACCCAGCACAGTGCTAAGAACACTCTTTTGTTTGTTTGTTTGTTTGTTTGTTTTTTTAGTAATTTTCAACTGTTTCTGCCTCATGGTGACCCCATTTGGGGTTTTCTTGGCTAGGATACTGAAATGGTTTGCCATTTCCTTCTCCAGTTAATCTTTACAGACAAGGAAACAAAGGCAAACAGAGTTAAGTGACTTGCCCAGGACCACATGGCTACTAAGTGTCTGATGCCAGATTTGAACTCAGGAAGATGAGTCTTCCTGACTCCAAACTCAGCACTTCACCGACCATGTCACCTAACAGACCTTCAGTACTTGTTTATAAACACTTACTGAATAATTTATTGATGGAGAACCCAGAGGATCAAAAGTGAAGTTTGAGAATTTAAATGGACTTTAGCAAAACAATAGCAAAGGAGACTAGATAGAATTCCAGGTAGTACAAAGAACTTGGGGATCAGGGAGGGGGATGGAGTGGCAAGTGGAGGGGGTAATTTTTAAAAGTAATTTTGATTAATGAAATTATAGGTATGACTATGATCAAGTCCTGAAATAAAATCCAAGCCATGAGTTGAGGAATAAAGCGTCTTTAATTGAGATAACAGGGTAGCAAACCTTCCAGGATTTCCACTGGACTTTCTAACTCCAAGATCCATGATACCTTTAGGAGGAGAGGGGGAGGAGGCAGTATGACATAGCAAGGCCTGGTCAGGAGACCCCAGTGACGGTGACGCCTGGCAATCCAGACAAGAGAAGCCACTTCATTCTGGCGGTTTTGCCCTTCATGCCATGAATCTCAATGGAAGGGAGCAAAGAAAACAGAAACTGAGATCTCCATTGAGCTGGGATCCCCTACAA
This sequence comes from Pseudochirops corinnae, assembly GCA_028646515.1. NCBI lineage: Eukaryota > Metazoa > Chordata > Mammalia > Diprotodontia > Pseudocheiridae > Pseudochirops > Pseudochirops corinnae. The sequence continues at coordinate 100,070 of JAQQSV010000244.1, forward strand.
GGCAAAATTCCTGAGTAGGGGGCCTAGGATGTGGTTCAGTTCAACCTAATCAAGAATAAATATCTTAAGAGTAGGAATGTAGATGTGAGGGATAATTTATAGTGAAGTTCCCCCATTCTGAAAATCACTAGGCCTAAGGTCAAGTCACCTGACCTTCAAGACATCTGGGGCTTAGAGCAATGGAGACCCCTCCCCCAGAGCCAACACAGCAGAAGATATGCCAAATAAGGTTAAGACTGTTTTCATTGGACACCCACATGTTTCCGGGTCCTTTGTCTCAGAGAGATTCCCCTGCTTAGGTTGTGGGACAGCCCCCCTACCAATAAGAGTGAAGGCCAGTTGGGGGGGTTGGGTTTCTGCATTGGAAAATTATATAATCATGGGCTGCCTTCTACCTGGCCCTCTCTCCCTGCAGACGCCATTTTGGGTGGCAGGGGGTAGGGTCCTTTCTCATAAGAAAGAATAAAGACCTTTTCTGACCTTAGATTCAGACTCTGAACTCTTTCATCTCACACATAGGGACATTACTAAAATTCTAACATTATAAGGATCATTTAAGAGAGTGGCATTCCATATTACATTTGGTATTAACAATTTGTCATTTATAGTAACAATTTCCTGTCATTATAAAAGATGCAAAATCAGTGGCTCTGATATAAGTTCTTTGGATTCTTGTTTTGGAAAAGCACTTGCAATGAATAAATTAAAAGTAATACTCTTAACAAAAACTCACATTTAGGACTTGCAGAGTACCTTGCTCACAATAACTTGTGAGATCACAGGCTCTAGAACAGGAAGGCCCTATAGTTCAGCACCCTCATTTTACAGACCAGGAAACTTAGGCTAAGATCACATAGGTAGTAGTTGTCAGTCAAGTACTGACGAGATACAGATTCCAGGAACCCTCTTGAGCTCTCCTTGAATCTTCCCACAAGAGGCATTTGCCTGAGGCCATAAGCCTTTCATTATAGCTAGGCCCAAATCTTTGCTTACTAGCCTAGCCTACCACAGTCCAGCTATACCCCACCCTTGATCCTCCCAAAATATCTGTATACCTTAAACTAGCTTAGCTCCCATTGTCTGTCAGTCATCTTCAGGTAGCCTCCAGCTACTGCCTACCCTTAATCTCATTACTGGAGTGCGACCTCATTTGATTCCTCCTGAAGACCCTCCCCAAACTCCTCCTGTGGACCACCCCTAAATCCTCCCACAACCTTTCTGTATGTAAGACCCATCTTGCCTCCATGAGGAGTCCAGAAAATTTCTTAGGGCAGACTCACTCTGTCAGATGATTCTGGCCTACTTGTCCAATACAAGAGTCACAGATACTGAGACTCCTTAAGAGTCTACCCATTACTGTGAACCTTTAATAAACTTTGTTTTACTTTGGCTGACAGAAGACTTGAGTAAAATTCATTTGGCAGGACCCAGCATGTTGGTATTTTGGGGTCTTGTGCACCCCTAAACTTAAACCTCAACATTTTATGGCTTCCTGACGTCTATAGCACCACATTGCCTAATTCAAGTATTATTATCCCTATATGCTTTTTATAACTTACTGTCTTGTAAAGTTACTCGGGAACTCAAAATTCTTTTTAAAAAAGTTAAAACTTCTTTTTACATGCAATTGGGGGAAAAAGAAAATATTTAAAAATGAATTATTTAAAAAATGAAATTTTAAAAATTAATTTATAAATTAATAATTTTAATTTAAAAAAGAAAGTTACCTGACAGATGAAATGATTTATCCAAGTCATGCAGGGAGTAAGCATAAGAGGTAGAATTGGAACAGATCTTTCTAACCAAAAATAAAAACCCTTTTATCCACCTCCACTGCACCAAAGAGGAAATTGAGGCTCAGGACTTGCCCAAGGTGCTGTCATTTTAAAGTGATGGAGGCTGGATTTGAATTCCCTCTAAATTTAAATCACAAAGACTGTTTTTTTCTAAAATTCCTACCCCTTAAACTTTAATGCTTGGGCTTTATCATCATTCTGATTTTCATCATCATTGGTGACATAAAGTGACTTTTGATTTTTAAAAATATTCGTGTGTATAGATCCTGTAATTCCCAAATAACGAATAAAATAAAATGTGTGTGTATATGTATAAACACACGCAGCCTCTAATTTATTGAAAGTCAATTCATATATGTCCCAGGTAGGTGGGACCGGAACTTCCCTTCCCCGTATTGTGGATTACTGGATCTTTCTTCTTCCTTCCCTTCACCTAAGACTTCCCTCCACCCCCACCGCAATCTAGTTTCTTACTTTACTCAAGACTGGTAGCTAGGTCCCTCTCCTCCAAAAAGCCACTTCTTATCCTCTCCCCCCCTTCCCTTTCAAGGCCATATGTTGCTGAATTTCTTATTTATTTATTTTAAACGTTAAAAAAAATTGAGTTCCAAATTCTCTTCCTTCCTCTGGTCCCTCCCCCTCTCCGTCAGAAGACAAACAATATGATAACATTATAAATGTGAAGTCATTTTGCTGAATTTCTTGCCCCAAGCCATGCTGTTCCCAGTGTGAGGCTGGTTAGTCGGGCACCTGCTGGAGTAGGTGGATATTTGTTCCAGGTTTCCCAAATGGTATTATATTTTCTGAAAGAAACATGATGTTAGAGTTTATAGTGTACAGTAGTCTCCATCCAGGACGTTAAAAGGCTAAATAAAGCTTTTGTGAAGTGGCCAGGGAACCCAACAAATATAACATTGTTTCTACGGGAAAATACAGTGAGTTCCAAACAACTAGTAATTGCATTTTTGGAACACCTTTTGAGAAGTTGGAGAATGCCGATATTCTTCACGCTACATTTCCTCGGAACATCACGTCATTGAGTTTTAAGTAGCCATTAACTGCTTAATCATCCTTATGGTTCCTCTGCTTTGCTTTGAAAAAAAAAATAAACAAACTCCGCTCTTTTTGAACTAATTCAATTTTTGTGTCTCTTCCCCATCAAAGAATGTAACCAGATTAGAAAAGGATCAGTGTACATTTCATTTTCATTCTTAAAACCCGTCTGTGTTTTTTTTTCTTTCTATAATCCAGGTGCTATTTGCCTTTTTTTTTTCTTAACACAATCATGTCTCCTAAACTTTCCTCTTCATTTTTTCACCCATCAGAAATCAATCTCAAGACAGTCAAGCACTTCACTCTACCCACGAGAGGCAAGTCACACTTCAAACTCTTCCGAGGAGAATGCAATGTAGCAATTACTGGTCTCATTCTTGCTGCGAGGAATGCTGGGGTTTGAAGTCTTTATGTTCCCCAAGTTGCAATTTTTCGGGGTCAGACGCAAAAGAATGAACTACAAATCCCAGAAGGCCGAGAAAGGAAAGTGTAAAATAAGAGGTGGGAGGGGCAGAGGTCCCTTCCCTCTCTTCTCCACCCCCATCCTTTTATCTAAGTACGCACAGCTTTGCGAATTGTGGCAAGGTCTCCTAGATCCCCCAGGCTCCAACCAAGTGACTGCAGCAAAGCGAGGGAAGAAGGAAAGGAGGAGGCGGAGAGAGAAAGAGAGACTAGCTCCTCCCGCTTCTTTTAATGTCAACTGAGGGAATGGGTTGATTTGACACATTCCCAGTTGCTGGGAGATTACCCTGTGGTTATTAGGCTGGGAAGTGGAGGGATGGATGGGCGTGAGAGGAGGGAAAGGGGCGGCAGTTCCTACTCCGGCTGCTGTAGGGACTCCACAAAGAAAGAAAGGAAGACAGACAGCAACAGACAGGAATAAAAGGAACAAAGACTGAGGTCTAATACTGGGGAATGAGGGGTAGAAAAGGAGGGAGAGCATGGCACAGATACATCTAATGATCACATAGAACCTATTATTTCGGGAGGGAAAAACAAGTCACTCCATTCCCCCCCTCCCCCTTCCCTGTCCCCTGAGATAAGAGCCTGGAGTCTTTAGTGGCCCGAGTGAGCAGTGGGAGAGGCTAGTCTAGCAGACACCTCTCCATATAGAACTGGCTTCCTTGGTGAAAGAGGAAGCGAGCTTCCCTTGCTTTTGCCTCTACGATTCTGAGCATTGACTATCTCTTTAATTACCCCAATTCCCGGTCTCCCTCAGTGTATGGACGCCTCCCCTGTCTCAGATGAGGAACGCGGGGACTATGTGCCCGTAAATGTCTTGGTAACGGCGGTGGGAGCTCCAGGAAACAGCCTGGAGTATGAGGGGTGAGGGGACTGGATACTTCTCTTTGGTTCTCCCCCGCCCCATTCCCCTAGAATTCAAAAGAACTAGCTGAGTCTCTCGGCTTTTTTTGGTCGGGTGGCAGCTGCTTTCTGGAAGAAGAGGCTTCCCAGCAGGAAGGCTAACAGAAATCTTTGCGTGTGTGTTGGGAGTGCAAGCTGCCTCGGAGGCGGCCGCCTAGCGCCGCTTGCTAGGGGTGTGACCTTTGCTTCTCCCGGGGGCGACCCAAGCTGAGGACCCCCCGCAGCTGCGCTTCAGTACCACGCTCAGCCCTGGAGCAAGGAGCAAGCGAGTGAGCTAGACCCCGAACAGAGAGGGAGTCCTGAAGTGATGGGGGGCAGTATGGGCAAGCTGGGACCAGGGAAGCAGAGCACCAGCTCAGGGCAAAAGAGTTGCCCCATCTGAGGGGCTTAACCCCAGAGAAGGAGGAGAAAGAGGAGGAGCCCGGGGGTGCAGAAGCAACCACTCCCGCCCCACAAACGCTTACACCCATCGCCCACACCGGGGCCGCGAGGAGGCAAGGAGGCGGAAAATCCCTGAAGCGCCGGCCCGGGCTCCTTGCTGCAGGCACTGGGGAGAGCATTTACAAACAAGTGTCTGTCGCTGTCTACCCGAGGCCCACCCCCGTTGGCGTCCCTTCCTCACTCTGGAGCAGGCTTTTATGGGGCAAGCGGAAGACATTCAGCCACTTGCCACACGATCCGCGAGCAGCCGCTGCCGAGATCTTGTCCTCCTGCTCCTGCTAGTCCCATAGTCTCAGCTCCGCCACGGCGGCGCTGGGTGTGGAGAAGTCCGCTTTGCAAACAGCTGGACGGATTGGGGTCTTTCAGCTGGACTAGTGCCTGGGCATTCCAAAGGATCTATACCGACAAAAGCAACGTGGTTTTGTTTTGGATTTTGTTCTTGTTTCCCTCCCCCACTCCCGGGAAGCTTCGGGGGTGGCTCCGGCTACCTTCCGTTTTCCATCTTTCTCTCTGGGGAAGAGCCTGCCGCCTGGAGAATGGATTATAATAAACCTGGCGAAGGGGAGAGGAGCAGCTAGCTCGCGAAGCTATCTGCGCGCCCACAGCCGCTGCCCCTAGTCGAATTCAGAGCCCGCCACCCTAGACATCCCCCAGCAGGGGTCATCTGGAAGAGGGATTAAAAATCAGCTACTAGTGCAGCGAGAGGGGCGAGGAGAGGAGAGCGACTGCACCGTGGTGTGGTGTGGGCTGTGTGTGTGTGTGTGTGTGTGTGTGTGTGTTGGTGTATGTGAGCGCGCATGTTTTGTGTGTGGTAGTGGGTGTCATTTTTCCTTCACTGGGCTTAATTTCATGACCCCTCCAACACGTGATAGAATTGATTAATAATAGTGGGGTGGTGGGGAGCTCCTTCCCTGAGGAACCTTTCTACTATGACAGCCTTGGTCTCCAAAGGGTTAACTTGGTCTACTTGGCAAAGTTATCACTGGAACGGTAACCTATTTGGGGAGTTTTAATTTGAGCTTTTGCTGGTGGCCAAGGGGCTCTAGAGAGCGGGGTTGTCTTGGTTAAGTGGTTTGTGCTTTTTTGGGGGGCCCGGTGGGGAGTTTGACCCCCCAATTGTCTACCCTCTTTGATGACTCCTGGAGGCGGTGGGCCCATGAAAGACTGCGAGTACAGTCAGATCAGCACTCACAGCTCCTCTCCCATGGAGTCTCCCCATAAGAAAAAGAAAATCCCGGCCAGGAGGAAATGGGAGGTTTTCCCAGGAAGAAACAAATTCTTTTGTAATGGAAGGATCATGATGGCTCGGCAGACCGGTGTCTTCTACCTGACCCTTGTCCTCATCTTGGTCACTAGCGGACTCTTCTTCGCATTCGAGTAAGTGGACCATGCAAACCTATTCTCTCTCTCTCTGCCTGCCCCATGCTTCTCACTCCTCTCACCCTACCCCTTTTATTTACTTTCGTTTTCTAGAAGCTGTAGCTACTGTATATGTTATATAACCAATCTCGGTGGGAATTTTTAAGGTTTGTTTTTGGATCCACAGAAATGATACTCTCCTTTGGCAGGTTTCTGAGAACAGAGGGAGAGAGTGCAATGGGTACACACTTTGGTTAACTCCCTGTGGCTTTACTGTTCTCAGGGTGAACGAGGATGGAGAGCCACTGGTAACTGACCCTTTACTTTTTTTTAAGTTCTAGGAATTGGCCAACTATAAAAGTCTTTAAAATTCACTGAGAGGTGAATTGGGGCATGTCGTGGCACTCACTGAGCATCAAATCTTCTGTGTTCTCCTAGAGCTAATGGAAGATTTTGCTATTTCAGGTATAAGACTGCCACCAACCCAGTATGCATGTAGATGATTCTAGTTTTAATATTTGTTAAATGATCAGACCTTTGACATACAGTTTATTCACTCCCGTATGTGTCTAAAATATTTTTAAACAATTGCCTCCTCACTTATCAGTAGGTTTCAGAAACAAATCTTCAGGAACAGGTGATTATAGAGACTTTAGGTCTATTCACAAGGACGAAACTGAAGGGGGAAACTCCTTATTCTAGAAACAGCCTGGCTGGACTTTGTGATTTGGTCTGGGAACAGAATGCATGCGGTTTGCTTACTATTTTCAGGAAAACCAGATTGGGCCAATTGCAACTCTGCCCTTGTGCCAGCTTACAGAAGGTCTTCTCATTTATTAGTAGGTATTAGGTAAAACAGTTTCACTACACTACAGAACTATATGATTATTATGGAGTACAGTATTATGAGGGTAGTATCTTAAATTGAGCCTGAGATGGCCAGTTTGTGGTTACAGTGAATCTATCCATATGCATGTGTGTAAACAGAGATATAGATAGATTGTCTTTTAGCCTCAGCAGCTGAGCTACCATGCAGGCATGATGGTACTCTTTCAGTAAGCACAGATTCTCAGTTGGATCAGATTAATTAAATCAAAAATGTTTACTTTGGGCCCTGACAAGTAGAATGGCTTTGAACCTTGTGTTTGCTTTACTAAATGTTGTCTAGAGTGCAAGTGAAAGATCTCTTGATGGGGCAGTAACCTTCATATAGAGACATCTAAATTACTGAGGTGAGATAATTTGTGTTTGAAAATTCTGCTAAGCTGAAAAAAAATTCTTTTAAAAGTAGTGCAGTTAAGATAGATTGCCACTACTACACCTTCAACTTTTTCCTACCTACTCCCTCTACACCTACCCCAATCTTCAAAACAACAAAAAGTTCTCATTTAAATGAGTTTTCCAAATGTTTCCTTGGAGTTTAATAATTAGAACAATGGTATCTTTTTGAGAATAAGTAGTAGGAATGCTTTGGAGGACTGGTGGCATGTCCAGAAGATACTGTGTAACAACTCATTAGAACCAAAGACCAGGGAGCTGTTCAGTTGTGATTCTGCTACTACCTTGCTAAACTTGGGATAGTTACTTTAAAACAAAACAAAACAAACAAACAACTACAAAAAACAGCTTGTGAGAAAAAGAGCCATACACAGGGAAATTTACGAAAACTGCTAAGTGCTTTGAATTTAAGTTCTAAGGACAGCAACACATGGAAAGTAGAGATCCTCCATAATTCCATGGAAAAGTCACCTATTTGATAGATGGTCTATTAGACAGAGTTCATTGTACTAATAACCCCTGTGTGAAGTTTCTCTGAAAGATCATCTGTATTTAAGACCACACATCAACAGATCTGTTTTCTGTAGGTTCATGGCAAAATGGATATGATATCATCTTTGTTTTGGTTCATCCACTTTTCTGGCCATTCCAAGTATATAGATTTGTTAATATGGTCACAAAGACCATATTGTTGAGATTTGTTCATGATCACATTTGATATAAAATAATAAATATTTCATGTCGTGTATACAAAAAAACCCCACCACATGATTAGAGTCCCTAAGTTATTACCAACTTTTCTTTTGCCCTCTTAAGCACTAGTACCTAATGAAGCTGCTGTAAATTCAATTTCATTTCTTGATGTATTTCCTCATACTGCAGGGTATGTTTTTTCCTAAGTAAAGAGTTCCCCATAGTCCTCACTAGCAGGTTGTTAGGGCTCTTGCTCTGCGTCAGCATTGTGTTAACTGGTGGGTGTAGAAATGAAAGCTTGTGCTGGGAATTTATTAGCTACTATTTGCAGTAACATTTTAATACCAGCTATATGTCTATCTGTGTATGTTCTTCCTGAGATAGGTTGGGTAGCTTTGAAATTCAAGGAACCAAGTCACTCATCTTTGAAATAATGGTACAGTTGAGAAGTGTTACTTTTGGAAAATACAGAAGTTATTGAATTAAGATGGTCCATGGAAACTTGATTTTTTTTCCCATTAAGAACATATGCTTCCATATTCACATATAGCCTCCACTAATTGCTAATGTCATAGTGAAATACAATAACTTTGGCCAAATAAAATTCACAGGACTTGGAAGAACCAATTAATGATGCTGTAGCAGTTTTCTATAAGAATGTCCATACTACATATGAAAAGATGCTGAGGGTACCTACATTTCATGTCTAGATATCTTTAACATTAATAGAATTGTACTGTACAGCAATAGAATTCTACTGTGCAACATTGCCTGGCTTTAGCTATAGGGATAGAGATACGATTATTATTTTTTTTTTTTTGGAGAGGGAAAGGCAAAGAAATTGGGGTTAAGTGACTTGCCCAAGGTCACACAGCTAGTAACTGTCAAGTGTCTGAGGCTGGATTTGAATTCTGGTCCTCCTGACTCTGGGGATGGTGCTCTATTTACTGTGCCATCTAGCTGCCCTGAGATACCAAAGTTTTAAAAAAGAATGAGAAAATCAGAATTTGTAGCCACTCCACAAATTACTCTGCATCAAATATCTTCTTTGATCACTTCCTATTGTTACTTCTGCTAACCTCTATATCTTGAAACTGTTCAGTTAGGTTTGATAGAAAGAGATTCATTGTTACTCAGCAAATAGTTCTGACAGTGAACTTCTTGAAAACTGATAGCTCTTGTGTTCACTACAGTTACTTAGTATCATGAGTTAAGTATGTGAGAACAGTCAGAATACTAGGTACAATTAAAGAAATCACAGGTTGAATGAATACAAAAGCATTTATTAAGCACTTGTCAGAAACTGGTCTAAGTTCTATGGATACAATTTTTAAAAATCTATAGTTCCAGCTCTCAAGGAGCTTGGAGTTAGAGGTGGAAGGGACCTGAAAGATACTTTACTCTTCACCTCTTCTTAATTTTACTGGAGAAAATGGGAGGTCAGGAATAGTGAAGAGACTTACCCAAGGTCACCTAGCTAATAAGGGAAAGATGCAGGATTCAAACCAAAGCTTTCTGACCTGTGAAATACACACTGTCTAGAACTACATGTTCTGTTTCCAGAGGAAGGGCTTTTTGTACAGGTGTGAAGAGCATAACTATATGAATTCATTCATGCTACCAATGTTACCAGGAAACAGTAACTATAGCTCTACCATCCATGAAAGAGTAGCATTATTTACAGATATGATGGAGACACTTCAATCATTTTCTAGGACAGCCCTCCTCCACACAGACAAAGACTTAGGAGACCTTTGCAAAAGGCAATCATAAGAATCTCACCTCCATTTTTTGAATTTGAGAATATATTCCTGGAGCTTCTTTCAAGGAGGCAAGGGATGTTTATATTTCCCTCCCAAATCTCCCCCCCCCAACCAAACAAAACAAAACATATGGAATGCTGATGAAATGTGACAGTCTTTCAGAGTTATAATCATAACTGTCTTTAAAAGGACATCTGAGAAAGCTGATTGTGTGGCCTGTCAGAGCACCTCACTGCTTCCCATTACTGGTTAAGAGCCTCCAGACTCTCTCTGCAGCATAGTCAGAATTGCAATTTGGAAAAAACAGTGGACATTATCTTTGTAGCGTGATAAAAAAAAAAAAGAAAATACACTGGAAACAGTTTTGAGTCAGTGTTAATATAGTAATATGTGCACTTACGATACCTCCCCTCTCCCACAAGTGCCAATGCCCCACCCTTGCAATGATCTTTCATTTACGTAGTATATATTTTGTATATAAATATATGTATGTGAGTTTGTGTGTACATGTTGTTTCCTTAATTGATAATTAACTTTTTGGAGCCAGAGATTGTTTTATTTTTATCTTTTTTTTTTTTTTAAACCCTAAGCACTACACTCTACAGTGACCGACACAGATGAGGCACTTAATACATAAAACCTGTTTATTGATTCAGTAGAAATAATGATGTATTTCAGAAGTAATTTAACTTGTGGTTCAGTTTCCTTGTTTATAAAGAATAGTTATAAGATACAGAAATCATACTCTTAAGAAATCTACTTGTCTTAGAAAACAAACGTGATTTGAATATTTTTCTAATTCTTTAAATGCCAACTATGAAGATGGGGAAACTGAGGCAGAAATGGTAGTTTATTTCTCCAAAGTTGTTCAACAAGCCAGTGCTGAAGCTAGAAAAGGACATAGTTCTTACTTCTTTTAGAACTAAATTCAGGGATCTTTCAATTTTACTTCTTTTTTTTTAGCTGAGTGTTTTAAAAATACAAAGTACCTTGTGGTATGTGTGTGTGTGTGTGTGTGTGTTTACACACACTTACATGATAACCAACAACTAGGATAGTTTGCCATCCTTCATTTCTTGACTTTGAACTCTTCTTCCAGGTAAAAGCTTCTGATATCATTGACCATCAAAGTTTTATTTCTCTGTTAGCTGGCTAAGGTGGTATTAGGTAATTATTTTTAGGCCATGTCTGCATAAACATCAAAACTCTTTTTGCAGCATAAGGATGGATATAATTGTAGACAGTCATTTCTGTATAGCAGAGTTATCTTCTGCCAAGAAAGTTTTGATTATAGGTTTTGTGGAAACTAGTCTATTCCACTACAGTGGAAAATCATTGTCAAGAAAAGACACTGGTAATCATTGGAAATGTATAAGTAACCTGGTTACTTATAGCAGTTTTAAAATAGGAACTTAAATGAAACATTAATTTGGTTCAGATTTGGTTTAGAGGGTATTTTGATGGTTCTATTCATAAATTTTGGGAAATATGTAGTCTTGATTCCAGTTCAAAACTCTTTTCTATGATTTCATGCATTTTTTTTCAGGTCAAATTCTTTTTGCATCAGATGTTCTTCCATTTTCCCACTTCCTTCTTCATCCTTCCTTGCTTTCCTCTACTCTCTTCCTGTGAGGAAATACCTTTTATTTGTTCTGGGACTTTTGTCATCACTTTATAGGACTGACTTGGCAGAACATTTGTTTCTTACACACTAATTCAGCAGCTACCATCAAGTGGTGGCTTGTTATAGCCAAAGTGGCTAATCGTCCATTAGAGGCTGAGAAAGACAATCTAGCCCTATGATTACAGTAAATAATCTTTTCCTACAAAAATAAATACTTCAGTTATCGGTTACATTTTGTCTTAATAATTTCTAAGGAAATTATAAACAAATAATAGCCTAACACTTAGGGACAGGAACTGGACCTGTGATTTCATTGGTATATGGAACTCCTAGATGAGGAAATTTACTCTACCTATGAGAGTCAACACTTTTTTCTGTAATTTACAATTTCAGAGTGTTGACTAGGATGAGGAGAGGTAAAGGGATATGTGAGGGTCACACAACCAGCATGTGTCTGCTGCGAGACTTGAACCAGGTCTTCCTGGATCTGAGGCCAGTTTTCTATCTACTACTTCCCTGCTGCTTCTTATGTGTAGTCTCTTCCTTAGTAAACACTCGTTGATTGATACATTGTTCACAGAAAATTTAAGGAAATACAAACACCTAAGTACATTAAGGCACTTCATACACTCTCAAATAATTCATTCGGTATTGGTATATATCACCTTGTTTTCCCCTACTCTGCTATTAAAAATAAACCTTTAACTCTTAGGGTATTTTGGACCACATCCAAAGTTCCTTGGGTGTCTTTTTTTTTTTTCAGTTCGTAGAGTCTTATAATTTGAAGGGTCATCTTTTCCAACTTCACATCCACTTAAGGAATCCTCTCTACAATAACCGACATTGTTATCTATCTTCTTTCCACTTAAACACAATCTTTCTCAACATGCTTGCAGTTAAAACCCTTCTTGTTTTGATGGCTAGCTTTCAGTGATTTAGATTTTCTCACCCTCGTTAACCACCCAAGAGCTCAGTGTAAGGGCAGAAAAATTGACTTACAGCTATCACTTTTCAAGATCAGAAACTAAAAGCAATATCATGGGTACATATGTATTATATTTCCCTATATCCACCCTGAGATTGTATTTTTCCAAGCAAGAAAATATTTTTCTTTTGTCAGACTGCTTCCTGCCTCCATTTCCCTGCTATATTAATTTGGTGTAAAAGTTAATTTGAAATTACCATACAGTTTGGTGCAGTGGATGGAGCACTGGGTCTGGAAGACCTGAATTCCTCAGACACTAACTCTGTAACACTGAGCAGGTCACTTAACTTCTGTTTGCCTCAGTTTTGTCACCTGTAAAATGGGGATAATAATAGCACTTACCTTTCAGGGTCATTGTGGGATCAAATGAGATAACATTTGTAAAGTGTTTAGCACAGTGTCCGGCACATAGTAGGCACCTGTAAATGCTGCTGCTGCTGCTACTGCCACTCCTCTGTAGCTTGTCTAGCAATTCATAAGCAGGCATCTGTTAGAGATTTTGATAAAACTATTTTTCATTCTTAAAGCTCATTCCCTTTCTCTGAATTGTTTTCCTCAACCCCCACCTTAGTCAAACATTTTAAAGCGATATGAACAGAAAAAAAATTTAGTAGTTTTCTTCATATCCTCCAACTAGGCTTTTAAAGCTGCTAAGTTAAATTCCTTTGAGAAGTGGTTGTCAAAGTATGTAAAAATGGTTTATGGATGGGAAATATGTATGAAAATATAACATACAACAAGCTGTCTTAGGGTTAATAGCTATACTCTGGGTCTTGTTTTTATCTTACGACAAACCTAAATTGTCAAAATTATGCCAATTTAAGTGCAAGTCACTTGGAAAGGCATCTAAGCCCATATATTACACTTGAGTATAAAAAATGCAAATGAATTTTACTTTATTAATGTGATCTGAAGTTCTTTTGGGGGTATTTCTCTCTGCAGATGAATTATCTGATGAGGTACAGGCTCTGGGAACCCCTTGAACTCTGGTTGAATCTTCGTATTTGATGAGGCATTTGCCAGAGGCCATAAGCCTTTCATCATAGCTTCACCCAAATCTCTGTTACTAGACCTGGATTGTCCTGCTAGTCCTCACCCTTGATCCTCTCAAAACTTCTATACCTTAATCTGTTCTATTGTCTCTTATCTCCAGCTAGCCTCCAGCTACTTCCCACTGTCTGACTCTTTACTGGAGTCTGACCTCATTTGACTCCTCCTGAAGACCCTCCCCAAACTCCTCCTCCAGACCATCCCTAGATTCCTCCCACAACCTTTGTATATGTAAGACCCATCTTGCCTCCATGAGGAGAGGAAAGCTAGAGAATTATTTAGCAAAGACTCACTCTGTGTTAGATTATTCTGGCCTGCTTGTTCAGTACAAGTGTCACAAATACTGAGGCTCAGGGGGTGGCTAGGTGGCCCAGTGAATAGAGCACCAGCCCTGGATTCAGGAGGACTTGAGTTCAAATCTACCCTCAGACACTTAATACCTACTAGTCATGTGACCTTGAGCTAGTCACTTAACCCCAATTGCCCTGTTTTCACCCCTCCAAAAAGCAAGGAAAAAAAAAACAAAACCAAAAAAACCTCCAAAACGCCAAAAACCAAAAAAAAATCCCACCAGATACTGCAGCTCCTTAAGAGTCTACCCATTATGGCAAACTTTAATAAACTTTTCTTTGGCTGAGAGACTTGAGTCGGATTCATTCTGCAGGACCCGGCATGTTTGTATTTTGGAGTCTCGAGCACCCCTAACCCTATACCTCAACATTTTAATGTTCCCTGACCTCTATATTATCCTCTTGAGCTATAAAGTAAATGGAATCAAGACTTGGCCACAGTGAGCTACATGTATTATTGGGCCACCTACTTTCCAAATGCAATGTCCTCTCACTTCTCATCCTTAACTTTATGAGACATTCTGGATCATTTACTCCTTTCTAAAGCTTTCTCCTCCTTTTACTTAGGTGACATCATGTGATTCTCCTTTTCCTTTGCTGTATTCTTTTTCCTCTTGCATCATGAGACCAGTTTCAGGGCTCTTTAGAAATCATTGAGTTCAACCCCTTTATTTTATAGATGAAATGGAAGCTAAGTGACTTACCCCAAGGTCGCTTAGTATGTAACAGAGCTCTATACTGTGCGCGCGCACACACACACACACACACACACACACACACACACACACAGAGGTTTAATTTTGAGTGTTCTTAAGGCTTGGTTTTATTCCTTTCTTCTTCCCCATTCATTCTTTCTTTTCTTTGAATTAGAATTATCAGGGTTTCTCCTACTACTTGTCATTTCAGATTCACTTCTCTAGCTCTTCTTTTCTACCCCTAATCTTTTTCTTTTAAGTTATTGACTAAAGTTACCTTCACCTGAATACCCCACTGACCCCTGAAATGTAATTTGATGATTTCTCTTAAATGGGCATTTCTCATCTCTCCCTTACTCTCAAAGATGTGTTTGTTCTTCTAGTGGCCACAACTGTATTTTCAGAATTATTTTTGAATTCTCCCTCCTTTTCATATGCACTCAGCAACCAAGGTTTACCAACATTTATTCTGTATTAATTATTCATTCATCTGATGATTCAAAAATATTTGAGTGCCTACTATGTATAGTTTTTTAGGATTTGTTGTTTCTCTTCTTCCATTGCACCTTGTTGCTGTCCACTCTGTCCCCCTTCCTAATATCTTCAGCCTGGGATTACCTCCTATTGACCCAGTATGTACCTTGTACATGCATATGGGTCCTCATGGTTGTCTCCTTCCATTAGAAGGTGAGCTTTGTAAGGGCAGAGAGAAGTGCTTTTGCCTTTCTTAGTACAGAGTCTGAAACATTGTAAGAACTTAATAAATACTTGTTGGTTGATTGTTAAGTCAGTGACTTCAGGCCCTCATCCTTTTAAATCTGATTCACCTGCAGCTTCATAACTTGTCTCTCCTTCTATATTCTTTCCCTGGTCTGTGGTCTACACCCTACCAAAATAATTTTTCTCAAACACTGTACTTGTCATATCTATAACAATAACCTTCAATTTTAAAGTATCTAATATGTATGAATCAGAGGGAGTCCTAAAGCTTAGCCAGAATGTTTATTAAAAATGGAATAAGAATATTACATCTTCTTCTCCCTCTTTGATTTTTCTTATTTCCAGTCATGCTCGTTTAATGCTGTCCTTCTCCCCTGACTACTAATTCTTCATTTGATGACTGTCTGAGGTGTGGGCTTTTGCAAATTAGTACTTACTGACTAATACTCAAAGCTTGAAGGGCCCTAACTGGTTGTAGTATGACATTCTTTTACCTTTTTTGCTTAGTTGAAAAAATTATTTATTGAAAATAATTTTTATTCCTTTGTGCAAGGCTTAATTAAAGTCATCCTTAGTTGGGGAGCAACAGGACCAAGCCTTCATATTCCAGTATTTTTGAAGCCTCAGGCCATTAATGTGGGAGCTATTTACCACAGAGTCACAGGAGAGGTAGACTTGTAGCAATAAAATCAAAGATCCAATTTTATAAAAAAAAAATAGCATGACACAAATACTTTGGCGTAGGGTGGCCTTCCCAACTTTGTCTGGGGAATAAATCCATTAATCATCAAATATTTATTAAGCTCCCACTATATGCCAGGATAGTATAAAGAGTAGAAAGATGGTATAAAAATGAGATAGTCCTTGCCCTCAAGAAGCTTGACAGAAGGAGGGGTGCGAGAATGATACAGTATGTTCAAATATAAATAAATACAAGATATAAACAAGCAAAAAAATTAAATGATTTGCTGTTTAGTCATTTCAATTGGGTCCAATTCTTTGTGATCCCATTTGAGATTTTCTTGGCAAAAGTGCTG
This sequence comes from Pseudochirops corinnae, assembly GCA_028646515.1. Taxonomy (NCBI): domain Eukaryota; kingdom Metazoa; phylum Chordata; class Mammalia; order Diprotodontia; family Pseudocheiridae; genus Pseudochirops; species Pseudochirops corinnae. The sequence goes on from JAQQSV010000244.1 coordinate 116,279, forward strand.
GAGAGGTTTACCATTTCCTTCTTCAGCTCATTTTACAGATGAGGAAACTGAGGCAAAAAAGAGGAAGTCACTTTCCCAGGGTCACACAGCTAGTAAGTGTCTGAGGCCAGATTTGAATTCAGGAAGATGAATCTTCCTGATTCCAGGCCCAGCACTCCATCCACCCAGCTGCTCTAATTAAATGACGGAGCCTTAATAAAGTTGGAAAAATCAGGAAATTTTCTCCCCGTCTTTCCCCTACCCACCACCCCAAAACAGAGATCCCACTGTATACCTCCTCCCCCAATCAGCTCTCTCCTATATCCTCCCCCATTACCCTTCTGACTTTCTGGTAGGGCAAGATGGATCTCCCTACCCCAGTACCTGTGTATTTCCTTCCTTCCTATTCCACCCCCCTCTTGTTCTTTTCTCTACTTTGTCCCTGTTTGAGATAAGTCTTGGAAGAAGAGAGGGATTCTGTGAGGGGAGTGGGATTAGAGAAGGTCTGAGTTCCAGGTATAGGGAACAGTCAACGCCAAGGTATAGAGATACCAGAAGCGGAGAGCAGTATATGGTAAACAGAGAGAGGGATAGCTTGGCCGTATCACAGAGTGTGAAAGGAAGAGTAATGGCCAAAGAAATTGGAAAGTTAGGTTGGGGTCAAGTTGTGTAGGGCTTTGAAAGCTAAATAGAGGAGTTTATGTTTGATCTTAGAGGCAACAGGAAACCACTTGAGTTGACTGAGTTAGGGAGGCGATATGGTCAGATCTGCAGTTAAGGAAAATTACTGTGACATATGTAAGGATGATAGAATGAAGAGAGAGTAGACTTGAGGCAGGGAGACTGATTAGGAGGCTGTTTCTATCATCTAGGTGATGAGGGCTCCAACTAAGATAGTGATTATGTGAGTAGAGAAAAGAAGCATTTGAGAGAGATGGAGTAGAAAAATTGGTATAATGTGGCATCTGATTAGCTATGTGGGGCTAGGCAGAATGAGGAGTTGAGGATGATGCTAGGATTACTGTGAGAGCTAATGAGGGGGACCATTCCATGGTATACCATCCTTACAAAGGTTGGAGATAAAATGTTGTGAATAACGGAAAAGTAACTGTAATCAGCCTAGAGAGATAGGTTGGAGGTGAATTGTGGTGAGTTCTAAATGCCAAAGAGGAATAGTTTATATCTCATCCTAGACACAACTGGGAACTAACAAAACTTTTTGAGAAGGGAGGGGGATGTGGTGGAACTTGTGCTTTAGAAATACCACCAGTCTAACTGCTATGTATGTGAAACACAGATTCAAAAGGGAAAGGGCTGAATGCACGAAGGCAAATTAGGAGTATATTGTATAATAGTCACAGTGAGAAAGGATGAGGGTCTGAAATAGGGTGATCATTGGCATGAGAAGAGTGATAGACATGGATTGTGAGATGTTTAGAAGGTGGAATTGACAAGACTTGGTAACTTGATTGGACTTGGGTGTCAAATGAGAGTGAAGAACTGAGAATGAACCTGGGTGCCTGGAAGAATGGCAATGGTCTTGTCAGAAATTGAAATGGGGAAAGGAGAAGGAGGGGTGGATTTAGAGCTAGATTTAGAGATTAGAGTAGATTTAGAGATTAGAGTAGATTTAGAGCTAGATTGGAGGGCTAGATTTTGGAGTCTTCGTGGAGATGGTCATTAAATTGATAATGATATGTCCAAGAGGGACAAAGTATATATATAGAGAAAAGAGAAACGTTACATATATCCATGTGGAGTGGAAGCAGGGGAACATGAATGATCATCTCAAAAAGGAGAGCAAAAAAGAATACCATAGCAGAGCTAGGCCAATAAAACCCAAGGAGAGAGAATTGGCAAATAGTACCACAAGCTGTATGAAGGTCAAGAAGGATAAAGACTGAGAAAGAACCCCTGAATTTAGCAATAAAACATCATTCGTGCCCTTGGAGAGAGCAGTGTGGATTAAATGGTATGTATGGAAACCCAGATTGCAGAAGGTTGATAAGTGAGTGGGAGGTGAGAAAGTAGAGAAAACAAGTGTAGACAGCTTTTTCTAGGAGTTTGGCTGTGAAAGGGAGCAAGCAAAAAGAAATTGTATTCAGTTTCCAAGTGCTAGTCATGCCACACTGAAATCTTTTCTCTCTAAAGCAGTTTAGCATTACCATAGCATGTAATTTAAAGCAAACAGTTTACTACATGTAGAGATCTTTTGTTCCAGCCTTCTTTTCCTACTCAAGATTTATTGCAATTAGTGTAGATGAGAGCTGGCTTTGTGTGTTATTTAAATTTTGTATGTACTCCAGTGTCAACAAAAGTGTGTTGTATACTGTGAGCACATAATAAATGTTTAATAAATGATTGACTAAATGAATGGCTGTCTAGTGGATGTGCCATGAGCTTGTCTAATGAATGTTTGTTTGAATCATTGTGTATTGTATACAAAAGCTATGAGTTAGTCAAAAGGTAGGCACCTTTGTTTTGATGATGATTGTGTATTTTGACTCCACTTAATGTTTTGTGATCTCACTTAGAAAAGAGGGTTTGTTGTAAATCTGTATTCCAGCTGGAGATTTTGATTTGTGATAGCTTCTGAGTCATTGATAGCTGACTTCCTGACCTATCTACTGAGTTTCCCTGAAATGTGGAGTGAGGTAATTGAGGACGTCAAACCTAGAGTTAAGTTGTGACTTTTAAGGAGGTCTTAGAGATTTGTGCAATTTAAAGCAGTTCCTCTTCTTAGAATGACACTTCTTCTTTTGGCCTTTAATGCTAATCATTTCCCATATGGACATTACTGGGTAGCAGATATTGCCCATAAAAGCTCTTGTGATCTGTGCAGCCCTATACAAAGGTAAGGCCTGATCATTATTAAGGTGACAATCATCATTATGACATTCTAAGACATAAGCCACAAGCATGTTAAATTTTGCAGTCTTAAACTGTTTTACTGTACAGACAGGGAGAGGAATTATTGCCTTAGATTGTCTCTTTGTGCACATGGAATTGACACATTCATTTCCTCTTTCAGATGATAGTATCCTAATTATATTCTAGAATGATCCTCCAATACTAGAGGTTCTTAAGTTCTTTTGTGGCATGGCCCCTTTGGCAATCTGATAAAGCCCACTCAGAAGAATGTTTCTAAATGCATAAAACAAAAATGATTAATTACAAAGGAGATCAATTATCTTGAAAAACAGTTATCAAAACATTAAAAACAAGTTCATGGACTCAAGGTTGAGCCTTGCTCTCTATACATTCAGGTAGTACTTGTGTATTTAGGATTATCTGACAATATTTGTTCTTCTGTCAGTCACAGGCAATTATGCTGTAGGTAGATGCATGTGAAAAGATGTGCTTTCTGTTGACCAGTGCTGAATGGCGTTATGTAATCTACCCTCAACCATCATAATATTATGATATGGCCAGGACAAGAATGCAGTTGGTTTTGGTTGGTTTGGCACAATGGACCATGAAAACCTTCAAGTTAGTGAGTAGTTTTGGGAGCCCTTGATGCTGAAGGCAACTATGTGTGTGCTTCCCAAACCCCAGATGACCCAAAGGCTACTTACTATTTGTTTGCTCAGTTATCCCATTCCTGAGATGAAGTGTACACCAAGTTCTCATTTAATCCACATCCTTTTCTAGCCAGGAAGCAATTCAAATTGTATTCTTTATTAAGACCAAAAGATTGGGAGTTGGAATGGTAAAAATGCCAAAAGGCAGGCTCCCTTTGCTGAACTCTCCAGCCACAGAATTTGCTAAACAGAAAAGGCTGAATGGTTCACCATAAAAATGTCATGCCATTGAAACTTAAGATAAGACACTCCTCCAGGCTGAGTTGTTGTTTTTGAGGAAGTTTCATGCATTTGTTCCATGGCTGGGAGGTGACCCCACTTGATGGCTTCTCCCCAACATGGAATGTCAATTAAACAGAAATTGGTGGTAAGAAAATATAATCAGTTAATAAGCATTTATTAAGCACTTAGTACATGTAGCACTGTGCTAAGGGGATAGGGATATGAAGAATGGTGAAGCAGGAGCTTACATTCTAATATGGGAAACAAGATGCAAACAACTATATTGAATTGTGATAGATACAGAGTAACTTGGAATTAATTCCAGAGGGAAGGCAGTAGTCTTGTAAGGAAACAGGGAAAGGCTTCTTGCAGAAAGTGGGATTTTAACTGAGATTTGAAGGAAGCTAGGGAAATCAGAAGTCAGAGAAAAGTATTTCAGGCATGGGAGTCAGCCAGTAAAATGCCTGGAGTCCAGAGATGAAGCATCTTGGACAAGGAACATCAAGGAGACCAATGCCACAGGATGTGAAAGTATGTGGAGGAGAGTAAATTGTAAGAAAACTGGAAAGAAAGATGAAGATCGGGTTATGAGGGATTTTAAAAGACGTACAGGGGATTTTTTAAATGACCTACCCCCTTCCCTTCTCATTCCCTTTCTTGCTTCTATGTAGATCCTTCCTCATTTTTCTGTACTACATTTGGTGGTGGTGGCAGAGCTGAGAATTCAGATGTATTGTGCCAGACCCTATGAGATCTCATTGCTGTTCAGAAGACATAAGGAGTCCACAGAGAATCTACACATTCTGCGGAAATCTGCAATTTCCCAGGAATTGTCTGGCCAGTTTCTTTTAAAGAGATTGCACTTGTCTTTTAGGCAACCACACAGATTTGCCTTTCTCTAGTAAGTTTGGGATTTGAGTTTTGTTTGGCTTCATTGCGTTTTCCAGAGTGGAATAATGTCAGTAGTTACAGATACTCTACAACAGGAGTTATTAACCGGTTTTTTTTTTTTTACATCATAGGCTCCTTTGGCTGTCCAGCAAAGCCTAGCGACCCTTCCCAGAGTAATGTTTTTAAATGCATAAAATAAAATACATTTGACTACAAAGGAAAACCAATTGTGTTGAAATACAGTTAGGAAAATATTTGTTAAAAAATAAATCCACCCTCCAGATTAAGAAATTCCAATTGAGAAATTAGTTTGAAGAAATATTCTTTCTCTTGAGCCAAGAAGAATAATGAAACTATTTCATCTGGATATAATAGTTTATTGTAACTTGTATAACTGTAAAGATTTGTCCCTTCATCTGGAATGTAGGCCTTGCCATTGTAATGTATTATTTAAAGATATGGTATATGTTCCATTCACAGAAATTAATTTCATCTTAATAATAGCTTTTTAAAAATTTAACAAATGATACTGCTCTTTGCAATCAATGTGAGGAAATATGATATAGTGGGAAGAGCAGAGCACTGGACTTGGAGATGCAAGAATTGGAGTAATGACTCCAGTGCTATATATTGAGCCAGGAAGACCTGAATTCAAATCCTGCCTCTGATACCAACCAATTATATAATTTTGGATGTCACTTAACTGTTCTAATTTCAATTTCTTCATCCCTAAAATGAGGGAGTTGCCTTAATGATGCCTAAGATTACTTCCTTCACTAAATTTGTGATCCTAGGATCCTATGACTAACATTTGAATCCTGCCTCAGACATTCATGGTATGACCCAGGACAACTTATTTAATGACTTTGACCTTCAATTTCTTCATCTGTAAAATGGGTATGTTAGTAATAACTCCTGTCTCAATAACTTGTTGTGAGAAACAAATTAAATAATGTATGTGAAGCACTCTATCAAGCTTTTCCCGCAGAGCCAGTAGAAATGGAGAAGGAAATGTCAGTTTTCTGTAAGACTTGGATTCAAGATTGGGTTCTGACTTATTAGGCATATAAAGATAGACTAGCTACTTAAATTTTCTGAACCTCAATGACCTCATCTGTAAAAATAATTATAATGGTTTTTCCACTGGGTTGTTGTGAGGAAAACTTTTTGCAAATTTTATTAACATCTTATACATATAAGCTGCATTAATCATTATAATTTCCATTGACCAACATAGGTATAAAGAGTGAATTCCTAGACTCTACTGACTTTGTGAAGCTCTGCCTCACTTCAATTCAAGAGCAAGTCAAGGCATCACCCTAATGATGTCATTGTTCCTCTCCTAAAATGAAGGACCAACAACAACGACACAGTGAAGGGCAGATGTGGAAAACATCTGGTTAATTTAATCAATGTAGACAGCTGATTTGGATAACTTGGGTACCAGAGTAATTTTTGAAAATTGAATGAGTTGATTTTGTAGGATTTAGAACTGGAATAGGCCTTAGAAATTATGTAGTCCAGGGGAGGGGAATCTGTGGCCTCGTGGCCTGTGGCCCTTTGACTGACATCTGCACTTGAGGACCTAGAGGACATGTGCCTCAAGACCACATGAGAAAACTTGGATTCAGAAAAGTCAGTGGTTTGCACAGTGTCACTCAAGCTAGTAAACAGCAGACTTGGCATTTGAGCTCAAGTCCCCTGATTTCAGATTTGTATTAATTTTATGATTGGCTGCTGCCTTCACTAATCACAACAGCCAGTTCTTCCCGTAGATCTCTAATATTTTCTTTACATAATTTCAGGTGACTTTATTATGCACAGCTGATCTTTGGTCCTGGCTTTTTTGGAAATGAAACAAAACAAAACTGGGTTGATAAAACTCACACATCCCGTAAATATCACACATCCTCTGGCTTCCATTCCCACATACCATTCTATTCTTTCTTTATCCTTCTCAGATTCTTCTTTCTCCTAAAATGAACATTTCTGTATCTCCTTCCCACCTCCCAACCTTCTCTCAATGTTCTCTTTCTAACATTTGTTTAGAATTAATTTTTAGGGATTTAGAAGTATTTTGGTTAGCTTTACTTTGTAATCCCACAAAACATGTCACTCCAGTAATGTGATTTTTCTATTTCCACTTATCTGAAATGAAAACTTTTCTCATAGACTACAACTCCAAAATGGGAAGAGATTTTTTTTTTGGAGGGGGGAAAGCAGGGCAATTGGAGTTAAGTGACTTGCCCAAGGTCACACAGCTAGATTTTTTTTTTTTATTAGAGCCAGTGCTCTATTCACTGTGCCACCTAGCCACCCCAAAAGAGATTTTTTTTAAAAGCCTCTGTAGAGCCACAAGAGCCGTTCAAAGTTTTGTCATTTAAACTATGTATTTTATTCTATAGGAGAAACCTCTCACTTTTCCCTCAGAGCTAGTAGATTCTTCCTTAATACGCAGTTTAGCAAACTTACTTATCAAGTTTTCTAGCACACAGTAGATTATTAGCAAGGGGAGCAGTTGGCCTGTTAGAGCCTGGCAGAATGATAGGAGTGACCAATGGAAAAGATAAGTCAGAAAAGCAGAAAGTATCTCTAGAACTACACTGTACATATCATGGTCCATTTTGAAAATAAAATAGATATTTATGATGATGCCTGGGGTCATGAAAAAACTGGCAAATTCTCTTCTTGTAGCTTCTATTTTAAGGAGATAAGGAAGTTGATGTAGTTTAAAAATTTTTTAAGAATCAAAAATGGTTAAATTTAAAAAACAAAAACCCAGTCTCAGCACTTGAACGAGTAGCCTTCTGTTATCTAGGAAATTCACTCATATGGAGGACTTCATTCTGGAATGAGGTCATATAAGGAAGGTGTTATGTTACTATAGTAAATCTCTTCTTACTCTTCTCATTTTCCCTCTTTCTTCACCTTGTGTGTGTGTTTTACCTTACACCTAGTTTAAGATAAATTTGCAGGCAGCTAGGCGGTGCAGTGATTGAATAGAGCACTGGAGCTGGAGTCAGGAGAACCTGAGTTCAAATCCTGCCTCAGACACTTGATGCTTAATTAAACTGTGTGACTGTGGGCAAGTCACTTAACCCCAATTGCCTTGACTTTTCCCCTCAAAAAGAAAAAGATAAATTTGCTTGTGGAATCTGTCATTCTTCTAAAACCAAAGGTATGTTAAAAGTTTTGCTAACTTATTTATGGTGAGCCAGCTACAAAATGTTTCCTGGGCCCTCAAATAAAGTCTCTGCCTTAAGCTGTGTGGATATGTGCATTTCAGCTCTACCAAGGGAGAGAAATAGTGTGTTAATAATAATAATTGGAAGATGCAACCACTTTCTTCTGATGACTTAACTTCTCTTATGTTATGCTGTTTGTCTCCCCAATGTCCATATTAAACTAGAAAATCGATAGTGGACGTACAGTTTACTGTGATGAAGCCTGAGGAACAGGAAAGTTGAGGTGCGATAATGAAGAAGGAAGGTCTCCAGTCCAGGTCTCTTGGCTTTTAGTCCTGAGTATGCTTCCTTCATTTATAGATATAAGCTCTATATACTACAAACTCTCACACTTTTTCATTCCTCTGGGTTTTGTTGAGAATTCCGTCAGATTCCTTTCATCATCTCCCTATTCTCCTTCAGACTCTTCACCAAAAGATCAAAAGTGCCATGTTTTTCTTTCCATTGAGAAGGAGCTAGTGAGGGTCAGGTTATATCTTTCCTTTTCTTTAGAAGTAACAGTATTTTGAAACCCCAAAGTATTATTATGATGATTCTTCATTCACATACTTTCTTCACAACCTCTTCTTTTCTTGATTTAAAAAAATGGGGGGGGGGGAGGGATAGGAGTAGGGACACACACACATAATCTTAGCTGCCCCAGATACTAAGGATAGTGGATCTCTTGAACTCTAGAGTTCAGAGCCAAAGTAGGCCATACTGATTGGGCTATGCTGCTTGGGTGTCTGGGCTAAATTCAGTATTAATATGATAAAGGAAGAGGTACCAGGATGCCTATGGATGGACCAACTGGCCCGTGTTTGAACCAGACCAAGTCAAGAGCTCTTTGGCCCATCAGTAAAAGCTAATAGCTAGCATTGATATAATAGTAGGATCAGGCAGTAAATAACCCCTACGCTCCTACCTGGGTAAGATGGAGGGACCCAATTTTGATTTTAACAAGAAAAAAACCAAAAGCTACATAAAAATAAATGAACATATCCTAAGCACATGTCCCTACAGGAAAAAATGGTCAGTGTGCATGCCCAATTCCATGGGAAATAGCCCAGTGCCCTTCCACTCCATAAATTATAATAGATTTATTTTATATCCCTGTGGATATATAAAATGTTTTCTATATAATCTCACTTGATACAGCAACTACATGTTGTATAGTACACACTGACAGTATTATTATCCCCATGTGTCAGATAATAGGACTATAGGTTATAGGGGTGTTAAGTAACTTCCTGGAAGTCGCACATCTAGTAAGTGGTAAGGAATCAAAACAGAGGATTCAAAACACTGTAAAATGGATAGAGTGTTGAGCCTGGAGTCAGGAAGACTTCTTCCTGAGTTCAAATATGACCTCAGACTACTATTATTAGCAGTGTGACCCTGGGTAAGTTACTTAACCCTGTTTACCTCAGTTTCCTCATCGATAAACTGAGCTAGAGAAGGAATGGCAAACCATGCCAACATCTTTGCCAAGAAAACCCTAAGAAGAGTCAAACATGTCTGAAAAGTAATTGAGCAACAACAAAGAGAATCAGAACAGACGACTCAAACCCAGGTATTCTGACTCAGTGTTCACTGTATTCATCGTACAATGATGCTTCCCACAGGTAATACTGGGGCAAGAGAACAGAAGAATCAGGGCTAAGAAAAGAGGTAGTGATTTGTGTTGAGGAGCTATTTGCTTATAAGTGGTATTGTAATCACTTCCTAGTGCTTTGAATTACTCTCAAGACTCAACTTAATTAAAATCTTCCATGTGAAGTCTTTGCTGACTCTCCCTAGCTGCTAGTATTCTCCCTTCCAAAACTGCTTTATGATCATTTTGTGTATATTCTGCACATACTTTTGTAGTTCCAGTCATGTCCAGCTCTTTGTGACCCCATTTAGTGTTTTCTTGACAAAGATGTTAGAGTGGTTTGCCACTTCCTTCTCCAGCTCCTTTTACAGATAAGGAAATTAAGGCAAATAGCCTTAAGTGACTTGCCCAGGATCACACAGCTAGGATGTGTCTGAGGCCAGATTTGAACTCAAGAAGATGAGTCTTCCTGACTCCGTTGTTCTACTTAGCTGCCCTGCATATACTTACATATGTATATATTATCTCCCCCATAAGTTCTTGGAAGTCCAGAATACAATACAAAAACACACATAATAGGTACTTAATAAATGCCTGTTGATTATTAATTCTGTGACTTAACCAGCATTTCTTCCAGGAATGGCACCCCTTCCATTCCTAGTCCTAGAAACACTCCTGTGAGTCAAACAGTGCCTTAGACTGTCCACTCAGATTGTGGTTGAGACTTGGGTAAAGATGGCTAACAGTGATGATTATGCAGTGCTTTAGCAACAATAATGCCCTTGTGTGAAGGAGCTCTGGGTGTTTCCCAGTTAAGACAACAGATTTTAAACAAAATAACACATTTTTATTTTCAACCAAAAAAGACATTCATTTTGAGATTTCCTATTACATAGTGTTCTGTTCAGCATCATTTATTGATTTGTTAGTTTTTATTTAAACAATCCTTTACAAGGATTTACAATTTCCTTTATGAGGGGAACTCATGTTGGACAAAGATCCATAGAAATGTGGGGTAAAGTCAAATTTTCAAAAGAGTTGTTTCAAATAATATAACTTATAAATTTAGAAAACAGTTAAAATTAATTTTAAAGTATCCTAAATGCTGCTAAATTTAAAAAGTTTAATGTTATTGCATTTCAATCATTCATGGGACATTTATTAGGCAATGTGAGCATTCTTTTCTCTTTATTTCATATTTTAATAGGTTTTCACAGTTAGGGGTCCTCTAATACAATACTGTCATTTTTGAGAAGAACAAACTGAACCTGTGGAGAAGTGAATTGCTTAGTTCACATAGCTGTTAATGCAGACCTAATAGAACAAACATTTCCTAACTCTCCAGTTCATGGTACTTTCTACAGCACCATCTTGCCACTCTCATTTTGTTTAACCAATAATAAAAATTAAACACCTTCACTGTGCTAGGCGCTGGGGATACAAGTATAAAGATTTAAATGATCCCACTGCAATAAGTACATAATACTTAAGACCTATTAGTAAAATCTGATTTCAATGAAATGGAGCTGTTTTGCTGATTTGCGTTTTGATTTTTATATTACTTTTTGAACAGATTAATGATCTGATCACTGCACAATGCCAGGCACTTACTAGGTGCTTAATAAATGTTTATTTATAAATTTATTTATTTATAAAAATTTATTTATAAATATCGACTGACTTTTTTTTTTTTACTGAATTATTATTTTCCCTTTGCTAGATAATCACCCACATGGCAAGTGTCTGTCTGGCTTCTCTTCTCTTTTCTCTCTATACTTTCTCCCTGGATGAATCTCATGAGCTTCCATGTGTTCAATGATGATCTCTGTGCTGGTGATTCTCAAGCGTATATACCCAGCCCTGATCTCTAGTGCTACATCACAAACTGCCAGTTGGAAATTAGGAATTACATGTCTCATAAGCATTTCAAACTCAATATGTCCAAAACAGAACTCACCATCTTTTCCGTCGTGCTGAACTTTCTCCCTTTTGACTTTTCCCAATTCCTCTTGATGGCACTGTCATCCTTTCAGTTGATCCTGACTCTCACTTCCTCACTTTTCCGAAATTCTTGTCACTTCTATCTTCAGAACATCTCTTGTATATTTACCCTTGTCTCCACTCATGCAGTCACTCCCCTAGTTTGGGCCCTCATCAGCTTTTGTCTGGACTTTGCAATAGCCTTTAATTAGTCTTCCTGCCTTGAATCTCTTTCCTCTCCATCTGTCATAGAGTCCACAGTGGGATTCCTAAAGCATAGGTCTAACATGCTACTGCCCTATTCGATAACCTTCACTGGTTTCCTTTTGCCTTTAGGAACAAATATAAATTCTTCTGTTGATCATTTAAAGGTCTTTACAACCTAGCTCCTTCCAAATTTTCTAGTCTTTTTACTCATCACTCCCTTCTATGCACTCTACAATCCAGCCACATTGGCCCCTTTGTTGTTTGTTACCTACAATGCTCCATTTGCTATCTCATCGCCTTTTCACTGGTTCTTCACCATGTCTGGAATGCCCTTCCTCCTCACCTCCACCTTTTAGATTCTTTCCTTTCTTTCAAGACTCAAGCACTACCTACTGCAAATAGCCTGGTTCCCTTATGTGCTAGGGCCTTTTTCTCTAAGTCTTATATATGCCTACATGTCACAGAGTGGGGGCTTAAAAAAAAACAACTTTTCTTTTTATCTCTGGTACTTAGCATAGTGTTTGGCACAGAGTAAACACCTCATAAATGTTCATTGATTGATTTATAATGGTATGGGTACTTCAGTAGAAAGGTCATGTATGTGGCCTGTCTAATGACTTGTCTAATGTGCATGTAAGACAAACCAATCAATAGTTTGTGCCTGTGTTAATAGTCCTATTTCTAGTTTAATGTTTTGTTTATTTAATTGAAAATTTACATCCCCATTAGGAGATCTTAACACATCAAAGCATGTTTAAATAAAAAACTCAACTTAGCAACCACAGTCACCAATGTAATGAATCCATTTGTCCCTTTAAAGAAAGTTATTGAAGCACAAGGGATTCTAATGATGGTTTTGTTAGGGAACAAATTAAAAATGGAAATGTAAACATAAGGGCACTTCCCTTTATTTGATGTTCCCTGATATACTTTCACCATTTGACTTCAGCAGTGAAAGAGGAAGACAGACAAGGAGCAACTAGGTGGTAAGTGGATAGAGTTCCAGGTCTGGAGTCAGGGAGACTCATCTTCCTGAGTTCAAATCTGACCTCAAATAGTTACTAGGTGTGTGACCCTGGGCAAATCACATCACCTACATCACCTTGTTTACCTCAGTTTCCTCATTTGTAAAATGAACTGGAGAAGGAAATGGCAAACTACTCCATTATCTTTATTAAGAAAACCCCAATCCCTAATAATAAATTATCAAAGGATATGAATAGGCAGTTCTCAGACAAGGAAATCAAAGCTATCTTATAGTCATATGAAAAAATGCCTTAAATCACTATTGATTAGAGAAATGCAAATTAAAACAACTCTGAGGCACCACATCACACCTATCAGATTGGCTAACATGACAAAACAGGAAAATGATAAATGTTGGAGAAGATGTCAAAAAATTGGAACACTGATGCATTATTGGTGGAGTTGTGAACTGATCCAACCATTTGGGAGAGCAATTTGGAATGATGCCCAAAGGGCTATAAAACTGTGCTTATCCTTTGACCCACCAATACCACTTCTAGGTTTGTATTCCAAAGAGATCATAAAAATGGGAAAAGGACCCACATGTACAAAAATATTTATAGCAACTCTTTTTGTGGTGTTCAAGAATTGGAAATTGAGATGATGCCCATCAATTGGGGAATGGCTGAATGAGTTATGGTATATGAGTGTAATGGGATATTATTGTTCCATAAGAAATGATGAGCAGGTGAATTTCAGAAAAACCTGAAAAGACTTACATGAACTGATGTTGAGTGAAGTGAGCAGATCCAGGAAAACATTGTACATGGTAACAGCAACACTACAATGACCAACTTTGATGGACTTTGCTCTTCTCAGCATCTAAGACAATTCCAAATGACTTATGATGGAAAATGTTAGCCACATATAGAGAAAACTATGGAGTCTGAATACAGATTGAAGCATACTATTTTTTCTTTTTTTTGTTGCTTTTTTTTCCTCTTGGTTTTTCCACTTGGTTCAGATTGCATGCTGTCTTGGAGAGAGAAGCGGTGGGGGAATTTAGAACTCAAAATCTTATAAAAAAAATTAATGTTGAAAATAAAATGTAAATAAATAAATACATTTTTAAATAGAAAAAGAAAATCCCAAATGATGTCATGAAGTGTCACACACAACTGAAAAACAACAAGGCAAAGAGGCTATAAATCCTAAAGTTTGTTTCCTCTGTTTCCTTTTTCTCCTCTTCTTCCGATTTCTGGTGTTTGAGATAGCATATATGTTATAGTGTCACGTTAGCTAATGAGATCTTACTTGCTAAACTAAGCTAAGCTAATGAACTCTACTTAGCTAATCAGCTAGAAAGAAATGAGTTTTCTTTTTTGATATTTATGCATCACCCAACTTACACATTGTGTGCTAAAAATTCATTAGTAAGTCAGGTGTTTAGAATACAGAATGCATTTTTATAGTAGAAACAAGAACATAAGTAGTATTTAAGTTCTCAGGCTAGATCACAGGAGGCTATTTAATTTATATCATAGTTGAATTTCCAGTAATGGCAAAAAACTGAATCTGGAGTCTCTGGAAATGGGGTAGCATATACTGTATGAAGGACAAAGAAGAAGAATAGTTTCTTTTCTTTCTTGGACATAGAACTCTTCCAAGACAGAATTTTAAAACAGATGAAATTTATCTTTATCTTTTAATCACAAGGTTTAGAATGCGCTATCTCTTGCCTTAATACCTTTTCACTAGCTCTTCCCCATGTCTGGATTGCTCTTCCTCCTCACCTGCATCTCTTGGGTTGAAAAGGAAATTTCACCTCTTTTTTTTTTTTTTTTTTTTTGGCATAGGCAGCTAGATATTGAAGTTCTGGGCCTGGAGTTAGGAAGACTCATCTTCCTGAGTTCAAATTTGGCCTCAGACACTTCCTAGCTTTGTGACCCTGGGCAAGTCACTTATCCCTGTTTGCCTCAACATCTATAAAATGAGTTGGAGAAGGAAATGGAAAACCACTTTAGTAGAGGTTAAATGACTTCCCCAAGGGCATACAGCTAATTAGTATAGCTGGAATTTGAGCCAATAACCAAATAGTTCCTAATCCAATGGTCTTTCTGTTAGTTATGCCACATGTTACTATCTTTTTTATTCCCTCTTAACCTTTTTGGGTTTTTTTTTGAGGGAGGATGGCAGGGCAATTGGGGTTAAGTGACTTGCCCAAGGTCACATGGCTAGTAAGTGTTAAGTGTCTGAGGCCGATTTGAAAGGTCTTCCTGACTCCAGGGCTGGTGCTCTATTCATTGTACCACCTACCTGCCTCCTGACCCTTTTTCTAGGGTCCCAGGTGTTAATATCCTCCTGAAGTCCTACAAAGTTGTACTTTTTGTGAAGGTCTTTTGGGAAAAAGTAATGGTTATCTCATTGATTATTGCTGAGTATGTTGTTATGAATGGTGATCTGAATTGTTCGTTTGGAATGACTTTTTATGTTTTCATTATATTTCCTATTCTAAAAAGACCACAGAGTTCTGCCATTCAGGTTGGCACTTACCTCATCCTTCCGCTCTGAGAAAACAGCCATTTCACTCACTTTTTTTTTTAACTTTGAGGGCCGAAGAGGTTTCCTATTTCAGTAGTGAGTATTTATTGCTTTAAAAAAAAAAACTGTTGATGCTTACTTCCAGGAAGGATGCTGTTCACATCCTACTTAGAGCACATCCTACTTAGAGCCCTCCGTTTTTTCTGAAGCAGGCAAAATTTTCTAATTAATTTACAACTTAGTGAGGGCCACTTTATTACTTAAAATGTTTAAAATTTCAATCAGTGGTGGAGACCCTAACAAGATATCCTGCTTACAAAAGCATTTTGTTACAGCTTTGTAGTTAAAGAAAGAAAACTCTCACCAGCCCAACAAGTATATATGATGTTTATAAAGTCCTTGTCTACTTTTAAGTTTTAATACTTTAGAGGATTTCTATGGTACCTACATATCTTAAATGATATTTTGAAGTCACCCAAGTCCTTGACACTATTAAATGGTTCAACATCAGAAGTAGATATGGTTTTCTCTGTGGAAATGACACTGAAAAAGAAGTATTACTGTCTGTTTTGCTGCACCCCCTGTTAGAATGTGAATTCCTTGAGAAGATGAACCAGTTTCATTTTTGCGTGCGTGTGTCCATGTGTCCCTGTCTTGCTTTTATGTTGGTATTCCCAACACTTAGCACAGATCTTTGCACATAATAAACACTTAATAAATGTTTTTTCAATTCTTTCATTAAAAGGAAAGTTATTAAAATTAACTATAATTGCATTACACAGTTCTCCAGATTTGTGGTTTTTCTTCTTTTTTTTTTAAACATCTACCATGGATTCTCAGAGGTGGAAAGATCCTAGAAGCTTATGTAGTCCCGCCTTAACTTGTCTCTTGTACAATATCCCTCATAGATAGACACCTAGCTTCTACTCAAAGCCATTCCTTATAACCCATTCTACTTTTACAGGACTCTAAGAGTTGGAAAATTTTTCTTCCTATGCAACTGAAATGTACCTTTAGAACTCCCAAGTTCTACCACGGGGGCTGAAGCAAAGCAACTACAATGCCTCTTGTATGTGACAATCGGTCTGGTTTTGAAAGATTTTCTTTTAAAGATTTTAAAAAATCTTTTAAAAATTAAAAGATAGTCTTTTCCCATTTAAGTCTTTTCTATTCTAGGTCAAAACCTCCACTGATCTTTGTATGAAGTGGTTTCAAGTTCCCCTGGTCACCTCCATATGGACACACCCTCACTTAATAATTTCCCTCCAAGATATTTTGCATAACTACACATATAGGGCCTGTATTGAATTGCTTGTCTTCCCAGTGGGGGTGAGTGATGAGGGAGGAAGGGAAGGAATCTGGAAGTTAAAGTTTTAAAATCAAATGATTAAAATGTATATACATAATTATTATTATTATTTACATGCAACTGGGAAATAAGATATATAGGCACTAGGGTAGGGAGATCCATCTTGCCCTACCAGAAAGTCAGAGGGGTGATGGGGAAGGATATAGGAGAGAAGAGATTGGGGCAGGGGGTATACAGTGGGATTGCTGTTTTGGGGTGGTGGGTAGGGGAAAGACGGGGAGAAAATTTGTAACTCAAAATCTTGTGGAAATGAACGATGTAAACTAAAAATAAACAAAAGTTAATTAAAAAGAAATAATTTCCCTCCAAAACTGTGCCCAGAACTGAACACAATACTGTAGATATAGTCTGATCAACAAAAAGTCGGTAGACTTAAAATCTAGCTCGTTCTGGGCACTAATCTGTGAATATAGTTAAAGATCACAATGGCTTTTTCAGCTGCCACATCGCACTGTTGACTCATAGTGAGGTTGCAATCCATTGAACTTTTAAAATGAGCCATTGTTTTCTTGTATCTCTTCTTTCTTGCACTTGTGCAGTTCACTTTTTCCAAACCCAGTCAGTTATAGGATTTTACATTTATTCCTGTTAAAATTTATTTAGTCTATTCTTCTAGCCTAAGATTTTTGGGGGGGATTCCTTATTTTTATCCTAGAAGTGAAAAAACAAAAGTAAATTAGAAGCAAATGCTGGGAGGAAATAGCATGCTCCCAAAGCTAGTACATAGTCCTAGAAAAGTGCTCGTATCATTCAGTTCATAATGAGCATTTATTGAGCATCTTCTGTGTGCAAGGAAGGAACTGTGCTTTAAATCAGGTGTACAACAAGTCTCATGTGGTGATGCTGGGGAATTTCACCATATGCTTCCTGATGTTGTGGCTGCTGAGTTCCCAGTATATTTCCCAGGTATATTTTGCTTAATGTCTGAATGAAGTAATATACTGAACAGAGGAGAAAAAGGAACTGTTAAAGTATACCTTGTATCATAGGATACAGGATGAAAACTTTTGACACTGGAAGATTTGGTAGTTGTAACCTTGATGATAACAACGATTATAACTAAGATTTTTTTTGGAGGGGGGGAAGGCAGGGCAATTGAGGTTAATTGACTTGCCCAAGGTCACATAGCTAGTAAGTGTTAAGTGTCTGAGGCTGGATTTGAACTCAGGTCCTCCTGACTCCAGGGCCAATGCTCTATTCAGTGCGCTACCTCGCCGCTCCTATAGCTAAGACTAACAAAACAATTTTGATTATAGTATTGTCCCTATCAGAACATAACAAGATTCTTTGGTTTTATGAAAGTATTGGTCAACTTTATATCAATTTGGAAAAACTCCTCTGTATCAGCGAAGGAAGTACTGATTTTTTTATTTTAAAATTTCATATCTTTTGTTTTTATAGCATTCACTCTCATTCTTTAACAACCGTCCCTTAAAACAAAGAATAAAAGAAAGGGAAAATTCACGACAACCACCACATCAGTCAAATCCAACATCATACCGCACTATTCTGTACCCATAGTTCCTCACCAAAAGAGAAGGAAGTACATTTTCTTAGCTCATCTGAAGTGATTTTAATTAGTGTAAAGATTTTTGTTGTTTTTTTCCATTTACAGTGATACCCTGTATATATTTGCTTGTACATAGTTGTTTGCATGTTGTTTCCCTCTTCAGGTTTTGAGGTCCTTGAGAGCAGGAACTTTTTTCTCCTGTATCCTCAGTACTCATTTAATACAGTAGCTAGCACATATTAAGTGCTTAAGAAACACTTGCCGACTTGACTTGTAGTCATGGTGTAAATTGTTCTTCTGGTACTGCGTATTTTACTTGGTATCAGTTCATAGAAGTCTTTTCTTGCTTTTCTGAATTCTCCATATTCATAATTGTTATAGCATTGTTGTATCCCATTACATTCAATGATACTGAATTCTACATCATATATTTGCTCAGATATGCTGGCTTAGGGATATCAGTTCTAATACACTTGAGACTATGGTTAAACTAACCTTCTGTTTAACTAGCCTTTCAAAGAATGACATTAATCAAAGTGGAGAAGTTTTGTTTTTGTTTATCCTAATGAGTTAGTGTTATGGAAAGCTGGGTACTCATAAGTCTTACTTGTAAACCTCCCTTTTTTACCCTCCCTTAAGAGCGTGCAATTCCACCATTGATGATCAGTTCCTTTGAGTACTGATTGTTCTTTGGGTACCTTCTCTTAAATGTCGGTGCCCTGAGATGAAGTTACATTAAATTGTGAAAAGACGATGTAAATCCTGTAAGGAAAACTCACTTTTTTTCTTCTCACCTTAGTTGAAGTAATTTGAATTCACTTTCTTGTTGAACTAGATTGAGTTTGTGATAGAGATCAGGGGCAGAGTGCTGAAAGAAGCAATAAAATCCAGGAAGGGAGCTGAGGAGAACATTCTCTTGGATCTGAAATTTTGTCTAAGGGTCAGCCCCCTGTGTTTCTGTAAGCTATGAATGCTATGATTGGTCTTTCAGAGAATCAACAGTAACCATTTTCCCTATACATCCTTAAGTGGGATCCTAAGGATGTTAATTAATAATTCAATAATAATGAATGTATTTCTTTGGATGTGAGACAAAGTCAGATTATGGCATTCAGATGAATATTCAAATATCTCTGACTCTAGAGAATACTTGAGTCATAGCATATCTGTGACTCTAGAAAAACATTTCCCAAACAACTGTCTACCATATTTGACCAACTGAATCCTTGTGGGGGAGGGGAAGAGGGTGTTAGGTAGAGGTGATAAGTCTCATGTTCTTAGAATGATTAGCCAGTCAAGAGGTTTCCAAATAAATGTCTGTCATTCTCAAATGCTAAAGCTTTTTAAAGAAAAATTCACATCAGTGTGCTTTGAAAAATCCAAATCTACTTACAGTCTTCTGGGATCATTAGTATATCGGACCTGAAAGGGACCTGAGGAATCTGTTGGTCCCCTGTCATTTTACTTCCTGCACATGGCAATTTATAGGTGTTTACTTCTTTCCCATGTATATCTTTGCCCCTGCCCACACATCTAATTACTGAAACAAATGCAAAATTGTTAATAAGCTCTCCCTTCCCCTTAATATGCCTGGTTGAGGAAAAATGCCAGGGTAATTTATAACATCTTACTCTTTCATTGTGGGTAAGCGTAGGCTTTCCACTTTAGCCAAGCCATCCTCAGGCTAGCTGCTGGGTAAGGAAAAATCCCAACAGCTGGTACCCTGGGCTATGCCTGCTGGGACAGGTAGTTTGGGAATTTCCAAGTGCTGCAACAGCCACCCCAGCAGGAGATGAGGGTGGGGTTCCCTCCTTTTCTTCTTTCCAAGTATCTGTAATAAGTGCCCTGTGTAGCCAGCCTTTTTCTCCTTCTTCACTTTCTTCATGCCTCCTAAGTAATGGAAGAAGGTGGCCTCTTTAGCACAGGACTATAGTGAATAGAGGAATAGGATGGAAAGGGGAATGTCTCTACCCCTAGGCATGGTTCCATGCTATGCAGTGGCATTGAAGTTAAAAATTCTCAGACCACCCTTGGTCAGAACTAGCTTCAATGATTAAATTCCTATTAGATGTTAAAAGAATAAGAAATAAATTATAACATTTGATACTCCTTTATACCTCCAAATAATTTCTCAAATTTGCAAGGGTCAATGAATTTAATTTTACATTATTCAAAGAATTTCTGAGAAATTTGCAAAAGAAAAACAATGTCCATCCTAGGGCTATTTTTTTGTTCACAAATGAAATTTTACTCCGTCAAGAGATTTTATTTTTGAAATGGTTCTTGACAAATTATGGAGAAACCCTGGATATCTTAGCCCTAAGAGCAATCTAAAAGATACAGTCATGTGAAAATGGGAACTCTTACTGAAAGTATTTTTGTTATTTGGCTGTTACCATCATTAGTACACACTTAGGCACAAGACAAATGTAACTGATTACTCAAAAAGGTAATGTAAGCCCTTTAAAAATACCCTTGCTTGGTCATCTCCTGCAAGGAAAGTTGCTTCTTCATTCCAGTTTCCCATTTCTACTTTAGTTCAAGGCTGACTAGGACATGAACTTGAAACTAAATAAAATTTTGGTTGAATAGGCCATCTAGCTAAGGAAACTTTCACCATTCATTTATCAAGAATCGAATAATTAGAAAGTAGTTGTTTCTTATAGAAATCCTGAATATCCTCCTAAGCCAGCCCTACCACTCAAAACTTCATGATGGAAACATTGATATGGGCCCCCAAACAAATATCCTTTGAAGAGGCCATATTTTCTCTCAAAACATGTCTTGTATAAAAGCCAAACTTCTTAGAGGCAGCAAGGGACATAGAGTTAGGAAAATCTAAGTTCAGCTCTGGCCACTTAACTTTTCCCTCAGTTTCCTCAACTGTAAAATGGGACTAATATAATTTACCTTCCAGGATTGTTGTGAGATAAAACTTGTTAGCGCAGGATCTGGCACATAGTAGGAACTTAATAAATGCATATTTTTTTCCTCTCTTCCTTTGCCATTCTCAATTTCCCAGTCTTCTTTGGTATTATTTAACCTGCTAAGATGCTAGGAATATCATGTTTCTGCTGACATTTACTTACTTTTAGGAAAAATAACAGGTTTCTTAAGGAGTCATAGAATTTCAATATTGGGAAAAAATGTCATAGGCCATCTAGTACAACTCGCAGCTGAAAAAGAATTCCAGTTAAATATACTCAACAAATGATCTTTAAGTTTTTGCCTGAAATCTTCTTTTTAATTTTTTGTTGTTATTTAGTCATTTTCTTTTTCTTATTTAAATTAACTTTTGTGTTTATTTTTACTTTACATCATTCATTTCCACAAGATTTTGTGCTACAAATTTGAAATCTTCTAATGAGGATATCAAGGCAACCACATTGGCATACCCAGGATGGCTGCTAACACAGGTTCTTAGATCTGTCTTACTAGGAAAGAGCTGTTTATGGAATCAACAATCTTTTAAATCACATTCACTAGTTCAGGGGAAAAGTCAGCACACTGAACTTCAGAGAAAATACAAGCAGAGTAAAAAAGACCAACAGAAAGGGCTATGACTGCCTGAATCAACTATACACTTTACATACATCCCTGGATTGAGAGAGCTTTTACATTTGAACAGCTGGGGAGCTCTGAACATATGACCACTCAGAATCTAGACCAGGGAATTACAAGATCCTTCTCATAAGAGTGCTCCTGAAACAAAATACAAACAAAATACAAACGAGCCAGAAGGCATCACAACCCTTGTGATTCAGTGCCTCATTAGAAATTAGCAAAAGATGTGAAAGCTTTCCTATAATCAAGCCTCCCCTAAGCAAGCTTCCCTTAATGGGCTCCACGGTGAGGTCTGTTAATGGTTGGGGAAGATCTTATATACCATTAACATTACAGAGGGAGATCCCACTACTGTCTGAGGTCACTCATTCCACATTCAGTTTAGTCTAATTGTTCAGAAGCTTCTCCTTTTGTCTGGCACAAATCTCCCTATTTTGCAATGTCCTCCTATTTCTCCTACCTGGCTCAGCACTCTGGGAACAAACACAGCACATGTAATCTCCCCTCTGTGAGGTAATAACCTTTCAGATTCTCTAAGACAATTATTATGGTCCTCTCTGAGTATTTCTTTCTTCATCTATTCCTCATAGAATGTAAACTTGACCTTCCCCATCCTGGGTGCCCTCCTGAATGCTCTCTTGATTATCGATATTTTTCCTTTAATATGGAAGAGGCTCTCCCAAGAGGTCACTATTGTTTACATGAAAAATTTTTGTTATTATTTTTCAGTATGTACTTGACCACTTTTCAGTATATTGTCTTTTTTTTTTCCCCTTTCAGAATGATCTCATTGTATGAGTGTATCCTAAAATCAGGACTTGCTAATATTTGAACAATATGGAACGTTCAAGAAGGATGTAGATAAATTCATGGATAATAAATTAGAAAAAGTTTATTCAGAAGAATTCAGTTATGTGTAGGGGATATTTCTAAAGTCTCAGAACCACTTTATCAAGAGAAACTATCATCATCTCCCCCAAAACGACCTTCGGTGCCTTTGTCCAAGACTGGGCTGAATAGACCACACTTCATATTCCTATTGTTATATTTAATGGCATATTTTTAAATTAATTAACTTTGACACTTTAGGCCTGATCTTTAGACTCAGAAAAGGTGAGAGCAACTGTAGCAATTCTCCATTTCCCACATACCTTGTCTTGTAGAAATGTCAATGAATTACTGATATGGGAGAACATTTTGAAGTTGGATACCTGTCCTATGCTTTCTCATCTTCTCCTTCTATTCTCCTTTTCCATTTGAGCTTATGAGTCATTTGTCCCATTTCAGGATGCCTCTGTTTTTTAGAAGACAATTGAGGTGCTAATATGTTATACATCCCAGGTAGCAGAAGGGGGCTTTCTTTACATCCAAGTGGCACAAAGCTTAGAGCTCTAAACTTGGAGTCAGGAAGAACTCAATTCAAATTCAGCCTTGCACACTGAATAGCTGTGTGACCCTGGGCAAATTGCCTTGCTTCAGTTTTCACATTTGCAAAATGGGAAAAATAACAGGACCTAATTCCCAGGGTTGTTTTGAGGATGCAATAATATTTGCAAAGCATTTTGTAAAACCTTCGAGAGCTATCCACATAAATGCTAGCTATTATTCTTTGGATGTGTCTTAACCTCAAAGAGTGACTAATAGTGTAATTTCAGGTTCAGGGCTGGTCAGTAGGGGAGGTATTTTGTAGATGTTATCTTATATTGTAATTCACATCTTTTATTTTTAAAAAGTCTATTGTATGTGAAAGTCTGTATCTGTAAAGATTTCTCTTTTTACAGGGATGGGGAAATAGGAAATCAGTGGCAGCTGTAGCTTTCAGTCTGGGTGGTTTCACAGTCACAGCCCTGGGCACACTTGGCACATTCTATTGGGTAACAGGAGCTGTAGCTTTTCTGGCAGGAGGTGTAGCAACAGGTCTTGCATCAGTCAATACACTCATTAAGTGCTTACTACGTGCCAGGCACTGTACTACGTGCTGGGGATACCAAAGGAGTTAAAGATAACAGTCCTAATCCTCAAGGAGCTTACAATCTAATGGGAAAGAATTCATGAATTCCTAACTTCCAAATCTCAACACCAAATACAGTACAATTGTAAGGCTGATTCTTCCCATCTTGAAAGTATGTTCTGCTTAATATTGGAAAAGATTAATGAATGCAAAATCAGTATAAAATATATTTTCAATGCATAAGTGGGACATTATTTTGGATCTACTCAGCTGTAATGGCAAGGGAATTTGAAGATTTTCCCTGCTCCTTAATGGGCTTCACTTGGAACCCAACAAGAGAAGCTTGCTTAGGGGAGGCTTGTTTTTCAGGAAGGCCCACACCTTTTGTTATTTTGTAATTAGGCACTGGGTTACAAGGGTTGTGATGTCTTATTACCCTGGAGAAGGCTATATATAAATATATATAAGCACGCACGCGCGCGTGCGCACACACACACACACACACACACACACACACACACACACACACACACCCTGAGGTGAGGTTTTGCTTTGGGGCTAAGTTATGGGAAGAGTTGTGTGATTTGGCCAGATGAGACTCTGGATAGCAGTTGAGCACCCCTCCCTCTTCCCCTGGTTTTGAAGCCCCAGATATTGGTGCTTCTTTCTCTGGTAATTAACTATGTATGTATGTAATGGTCAGACAGTTGTGAGTCTGGTCTGTTGAATCGTGTTATTTTCTCTGTTTGTATTTTTTTGTCTGCTTGTAATTTCTGTCTGTATCTTCTCTGAAGTTCAAGGTACTGACTTTTCCCCCTGAACCAAGTAAATGATATATATGCTTGATTAAAGTAAGATTGTTAACCCTTTTTGAGTTGCTTTCCTTTATAAAAACAGATCAAAGAACCTGTGCTAGTAGCTATCCTGGGTATGCTAGGGTGCTTGCTGTTATATCGGTTTAATTAGATTGGTTGACTTCATCGTGAATTTGTGTTTTCTTAGAAGGAAGAATTAGTGTTTATGTTTAAAAGGGAAAGGGAGGCAGGAAGGATCACTTTGGGAATGTAAGACCTACAAAATTTAACAGCTTTGAGGATATGGAAAAAAAAATAATTACAAAGTAAATTATTAAATACCTTGGAGAGAACAGGCCAGTGGGTAAAAGCCAGAATAAATTTGTAAATAATTAGATTTGTCAATAATCTGATTTCTGATTACTGTAGCAAGTGTGGTAGATGAAGGAAGTGATGTTTCTTGATTTTTAGAATGCTTGTTAACAAAAAATATATATATAACTTCTTTAGGAGAGAGTGGATAGAGCCCTGTGCCTAGAGTGAGAAAGACCTGAGTTCAAATTTGATCTCAGACACTAGCTGTGTGAAGTTGAGCAAGTCACTTAACTTCTGTTTGCTTTAGTTTTCTCACTTGTAAAAAGGAGATGATAATAATAGCACATTCTTCCCAAAGCTGTCGTGAGGATCAAATTTGATAGTCACTGTAAAGTGCTTAGCACAGTGCCTGGAACATAGTAAGTGCTAGATAAATGTTACTTACTATTATATTGTCATTATTATTGTTATTAATTTCCCCTGGCCCCTTCACTCCATAGCATTCTTTATTTATCACAGAGAAAAACAATGAAGCAGAACCAAAATGACATAGCAGCCTGGAAACACTGGTAGTCCCCCAACCCTCTACTGAGGAGGAGGGTGGTACCTTTGTTTCTTTGACAACGTGTTGGTTCATTTAGTTTCTTTTGGGAGATGGTGGGTGAATTCTTTCAGTTTCGACTTTGTCCTCTGTTTCTAATATATCTGAGAAGTTTTTTTTGCATGATTTCTTGGAAAATGATGTCTAGGGTTTGTGTGTGTGAATGTGTGTGTGTGTGTGTGTGTGCGCATGTGCTCCAGCATGCATGCACATGTAGTCTAGTGTTTTTAAATTATCTTTCCTACTTCTGTTTTCCAGCTTAGTTTTTTTGTATGACATTTCACATCTTCTATTGTTTTAGATTTTTGACTTTGTTTTATTATTTCTTGATGTCTCATGGAATCAGTTCCCATTGGGTCAATTCTAATGTTCAAGGAGTTATTTTCTTCAGTAAGATTTTGTACTTATTTTTTTCCAAGTTGCTAATTCTTTAAAAAAAAAAATCTTTCTTCCCTAATCCTTGGTTTTTCCCCATTTTTTCCTTTGTAGCTCTTATTTGATCTTTAAAATAATTTAAACTCTTTTTAAATTTCTTGATTTAATTCTTTTAGCAATTCATTTTGGAATTGTGTCCAAGTTGCATTTTGAGTGGTATGTTTTATTAACTGCCCTCTGGAGTAATCATCATCCTCTAATCTAGGTCTAGCTATCTTTTAGTGTTGTTTTCATTTACTTATTTGTAAGTAAATGTAAAAGGAAATTTCTATAATCAAGTTAAGTGAAATTAACAAGCATTTGTTAAGAACTTACTTCCTTGCCTTCACAAAACTTACATTCCAACTAGGGAAGATGACACATAAAAGGAAAGTGAGTTGAGGAGGAGTATACCAGGGGAGGGACATAGTACATGGTAAAGGAAGTTGAGAGAGTCAAGAGTACAGCCTGGAGAGGAATGAAGATTAATGGATGTTTAAGCCTCCTCCTTTTGGTTCTATTTTCTTTGCTCTATTTTAGTAAGACTTTTGAGTCATTCCTTTACAACATTTTCATCAAATCACTGGGACCTGAGGTCTCATCAGATAAGTTGCCATTTGTCTGGTCTTTTACATGGAACAAGTTAACTGACCTCTCTACATTCAATTTTCTCTTCTATACAATGAGGCAAGTAGAATAGATGATTTGTAAGGTTCTTCCTGGTTGTGTATGCTCAGATCATGGAAACATATAATTTAGACCACATAATAATTAGATGTACATATACAACTGCTTGTAGGTTAGTGGTTATCAGTCTGATTATTGGTCTATCATACTATAAATACATGATGGTTTACGGTGTAAATTATCACATATCAGATAACCACAGTGTGGTTAACAGCAGATCAGTACTGTAAGTCTGGAGAGGGGTGAGAGTAGGTAAATGCAATGTTAGGAGTTGATCCTGAGCTCAGAGTTACTTAAAGTCTTCATCAGTGATGTAGATAATGAAATAGAGGGTGCAGAGGGTGCCATGGTGGAACTGTATGGATTCTGCTCAGGTAAGAGCAAAATTTAAAGTGACCTTAGTGAATTGAAAGGGAAGTCAGTGAGGATAAATGAAACGTAAAAGATGTTGGGGTGAAAAATTGAAGGCCATCCATTATATACTTAGTTTGGTCCTCAGTAAAATATCTAGTACAGTTTTGGATTCAACAGTTACAGAGGAGAATCTTGAAGAGGAATAAAAGGTTAGAAAATAAGGCACACAAAGTTGTCAAGATTTTTCATTCCTCAGGAATATCCAATTAATTTTAACCTATATTTCAGTAGCCCTTTATTGAATATTATTTTGGTATCAAAAATGTGCATTTAACATTTTTGTTTTTCTGCACTTGGTTATGAAGTTTTTATGCCCTAATACTTGGTCAGTTTTTGTGAAGGTGCCATATATATCTGAGGAAAAGGAATACTCCTTTCTTTTACCATTCAGTTTTCTCCAGAGGTCTATCATATCTACCTTTTTTTAAATTCCATTCATCTCATTAACTTCTATCTTATTTATTTTGTGTTTAGATTTATCAAGCTCTGAAAGAAGAAAGTTGAAGTCCCCCACTAGTATAGTTTTATTGTCTATTTCCTCCTGTAATTCATTTAACTTTTCCTTTAAGAATTTGGATGCTATACCATTTGGTACATATATGTTTAGTACTGCTATTACTTCATTGTCTATGGTGCGTTTTAGCAATATGCAGTTTTCCTGCTTATTCCTTTTAATTAGGTCTAATTTTGTTTTTGCTTTGTCTGAAATCATGCCACTCCTGCCTTTTTTTTTGTTTGTTTTACATCAGCTGAAGTATAATAGATTCTGCCTATTTTAACTCTGTTGTATGTTTCTTGTAAATAACATAATGTTAGATTTCTAATCCATTCTGCTATCAGCTTCCATTTTATGGGTAAGTTCATCCCATTCACATTCACAGTTATGATTTTTAACTATGCTTTTCCCTCTATCCTATTTTCTTCTACTTATTCTTCTTTCTCTTTTTTCAATCCTGTTCCTCCTTTAAAGTTTGTTTTGCTTCTGACTACTTCCTTCTTTTATATGCCCTCCCTTTTATCATGTGCCCCCCTCCTCTCATCACTTCCCCTACTACTTCCATGTTGGATAAGAGGGATTTCTATTACCAAATGACTATGTATATAGATATTTTTCCCTCCTTGAACCAAATTAGATATGAAATGAGGTTCATTTTATCCTCCAGTGTAAAACCTCTTCCTTATATGCCTCTTCTATGTGAGATAATTTTCCTCATTCTTCCTGTCATTTTCCCCTTTCCCCATGACATCTCTCTTTCTTGGCTATCCATTATTTTTACATCATCCCAATATAACCAACTCATTCCTACTCCCTTTTTCTATGTAAAATCCTTTAAAATGTTTTAATAATGATAAAGTTCTTTGATATTACATATATCAGTATATCATCTTCCCATATAGAAATGTAAACAGTTTAACATTATTAAGTCCTGTATGATTTCTCTTTCATCTTTATGTTTTTATGCTTTTCTTGAGTCTTGTATTTGAAAGTCAGATTTTCTATTTAGCTTTGGTCTTTCATCAGGAATGCTTGAAAACCCTCTCATTAAATATTCATTTTTTCCTTGAAGGTTTATACTCAGTTTTGCCAGGTATGTTATACTTGGTTGTAATTTGTTCTTTTGCCTTCTGGAATATCATTACAGTCTCTCTACTCCTTTAATGTGTTAGCTGCTAAATCTTGTGTGAAACTGACTATTGCTCCATGGTATTTGAATCATTTCTTTCTGTCTGCTTGAAGTATTTTCTCTTTGACCTGGAAGCTTTGGAATTTGACCATAATATTCCTGGGAATTTTTATTTTGGGATCCCCTTTCAGGTGGTAACTGGTGAATTCTTTCAATTTTTATTTTACCTTCTGGTTCTAGGCTATCAGGGTGTTTTTCCTTGATAGTTTCTTGAAATATGAGCTTAGGCTCCTTTTTGATCCAATAATTCTTAAATCATCTCTCCTCAAATCTATTTTCCAGGTCAGTTGTTTTTTCTGATCAGTTATTTCACATTCTCTTCTATTTTTTCATTCTTTTGACTTCATTTTATTGTTTCTTGATGTCTCATGAAATCATCACCTTCCACCTGTCCATGTCTAATTTTTTAAAAAATATTTTCATTTTTTTGTTTTTTTTGAGGGGAGAGGGCAGGGCAATTGGGGTTAAGTGACTTGCTCAAGGGCACATGGCTAATAAGTGTTAATTGTCTGAGTCTGGATTTGAACTCGTGCCCTTCTGACTCCAGGACCAGTGCTCTGTCCGCTACACCACCTAGCTGCCCCCTGCCCCATGTCTAATTTTTAAGGAATTATTTTCTTCAGTGAGTCTTTTCCATTTGACCAATTCTTCTTTTTAAGGAGTTATTTTCATCAGCGAATTTTTGAACCTCTTTCCATTTAACTAATTCTTTTTATAAGGTCTTATTTTCTTCAGTCTATGTGTGTTTCTGTGCGCACCTCTTTTACCAAGATGTTAATTATCTTTTCATAATTTTCTTCTTTTGCTCTCTTTGTTTAATCTAATTTCTCCTCTACCACTCATTTAATTTTGAAAATAATTTTTAACTCTTCCAGGAATTCTCCAATTCCCATTTTTCTTTTTTGAGGCTTTGTAGCTATTTTTAACTTTTTTGTCATCTTCTAAGTTTGTATCTTGCTCTTCCCTGTTACTATAGTAGCTTTTTATAGTCAGGTTCTTTTTGTTATTGTTTATTCATTTTTCCAGGCTTTTTTGAACTACTGTTTTCAGAGCTAGTTCTGGGAACTTGGAAGTTTTCAGAGCTTCCAAGGTGGTGTGACCTGGGGAGACATATGATCATTGTTTAACTGGTTTGCTTTGTGGTCCTTACCCAGGAAGGGCCCTTGATCTCTTGGAGTTGCAATCAATACTGTTCCACAGGGCCCTTGATTCTTTGAGACTAGAAGTGATTCTGCTTCTCAGGCCCCTCATTCCCTTGGGACCAGAAGTGATACTATTCCTCAGAGTTCCGGATTCTTTATGACCAAAAGTGATACTGCTCTTTTGGGGTCTTGAGTGAAAGTTCTCCTCTCTACCCACTTCTGCACCATAGTTCAAGAGCAAAGCAAATGGTATTGCTAAACAATGTCTGGTCCTACAGTCAATGCTAGCATTCAAAGTAATCTCTTTCTGACCACCTGTTGGCTTGAGAGTTTTCAGAAGCTGCTATTGCTTCTGTCACCATCATCTAGTCCCACCACTAATGTTTCATTCACATGGGCTCTGGGCCAGTCTCCATCCTTGTGTCACAGATCCCTTTCCCTTCCAGATCCCTGGAAGAATGTCTCATTCTGACCTTTTATTGGTGCTGCCACTCCAGAATTGAATGTGAGGCATTATTTTTAAATTATTTGGAGGGGAATGTTGGGGAGGCTCAGCTGAGTGCTTGCTCTACTTCCATGATCTTGATTCCACTCCAGAAAGTTACTTTTAAAATGCATTAAAGTTCCACATGTATTATTCTGGAGTCAGTACAGTTACTGAGTTCCCTTGTCTAGAAATGCTGTTTCATATATCCATACCACAGACTCCACTGGATGAACTTTGAGGGGAATTGCTGGAAATTAACATCTTCTGCAGCAAATAGGAATGGTGATGGGTGATGAACTGTTTCTCATGGCTATTGTGACTAGAGTGCTAACTATGGTGGAATCAAAGGGACAAATAAAGTAACAGAATAAGGAATTTGGTCAACTGTGTCAGCAGTTGTGACTCAGACACAGGGAACAGAAATAAGAAGTAGCAAAAAGTCCATTTTCACATAATTACTTTTCATGCCTGTGAGCCGAATTTGGGGTTGCCGCCAGATTGTTTATGAATACTGAATAGAGCTTGGGCTTCAGCTTAATTTTTCTCTTGCCAGTCAGACATGGGTTTGCAATATGTCTTTGAGTTCTGCAGACTGAGTGACAGAGACATGCCAGTTAGTCACCTTATCTGTTGGCTGTGGTAGATCAGCTTCTTGATGACGACCAGGATGGTCCTTTTGTCTATTTAACTCTGCCTTGATCAGATGAACATCTTCACAGATTTTATTCCAAATGAATAGTCACCACCTCTAATAGAATTTATCAACCACATGGATCAGCCCATTGATCTGTGTGAGCAGCAGACCTGAGCTTGTCTGAATCACAGCTGTTGAGTTCATAGTTCTACATAGTCTTTCTTTTAGAAATAAAGCTAAAATTTTAAAGGTCTATAGATTATTTGAAGAATCTGGGTAACCAATACTGTACCCAGGGCATATATATAAAAAAGAAAAAAGTTTTTTGAGTAGTTCTTGACCTGATAGTAGTTTAATCTTCCTTTAGGAATATTTACAAGGCCTAAGTCTGACATAGCATGAACTAACAAAGTAGTTCAGAAGATTAAGTTGTCAGATGCCATTGATTCTTATTAAATATATTTTTGGAGGCAATTGGGATTAAGTGACTTGCCCAGAGTCACACTAGCTAGTAAGTGTCTGAGGCCAAATTTGAACTCAGATCCTTCTGACTTCAGGGTCAGTGCTCTATCCACTGCACCACCTAGCTGCCCTCTTACTATAATTATTGAAATCACGGCTAGTCTGGCTGGTCTGAGACTAGTTACTTTTGTACTTGAGACAATGTTCACAAAGTCTACCACTTCCACCCTAAATGGAATTGTTTCATATAAAATTTGTATTGTAGGCCTTATGATTTGCTTTTTGTTTATCTGTGTATACACTTTATCTGTGTCTTCAGATCTCTTCTGGGGCTTTGTACCATGTGTCACCTATAGGAGGAGCTTAACATACTGTTGATTGTAGTATCCCTTGAATAAATGGTGCTTTGCAAATGTTTCATGAGTGAATGAATTAAATGACTATTGGAGTATAGGGTATCTTGAGAAGTGGGCTTCCAGTATACCATGGGGTAAAATTGTGGGTGCCTGGTTCTATGGAGGATTAGATTGTAAGCTCCTTGAGGACAGGGATTATCTTTTTCATATCTCAGGTGTTTAGCACAATTCAAGGCTTATAGTAGGTGCTTAACAAACATTTATTGATTAGTTGATTAAAGAAAGTGTTTTCATAGGGAATTCAAGATTTCACAGCTTTAGTTGTGTCTTCTGATGACTTTCTCCCTTTTCTGGTGTGAATGCTGTAAAATAAGGAGAAGAAACCCAGCGAAGGGGACTGGCCTGGGTGGCAGGGACCTGGATTTGGTTGATTGGGTAGTTAATATTTAGAGAAAGGGAGTGTAGAGAAAGAGGTAAGAAACACTGACATCATTTACCATTATGAAAACTTGCAGCACAATATTTCTAACCCTCCTCATCGTATAATCAACCTGTCAATCAACAAGTGTTTATTGAGCATCTGTGGTGTGCCTAAAATTGATGTTGGAAAATCTAGGGCGTGCGAAGAGCATACAACTGGATTGTTGTATCTTGCCCTGATACTACTGACAATCATTAGAAAAGGGTGCCAGCTATCAAATCGCACTTGAAGGTGAGCTTGTGCAAAGTATTGTGGCTTCCAGGTGACCTGCTGATGGGCAGGGGAGATAGGGATTGCGGTAGTCGAAGAATGAACAGAACTACCAGTAAGAGATAATCACAGTGCTATGTTAGGCATGTCACAGTATTAGGGGTCTTAATGAAACAAGAATTAAATAGTATAAAAAGTAAAAGCTTATTCAAATATGTCAAAAGAATGACAGTTCTCAGATTTCCCATCTGTGCTGGGATCAGATTTGTAGCTAGATAGATTAGAAGTTAGATGCTAGAAAGAATTTCAAAAGGTGTCTAGTTTACTCACTGGAAAATCCCCAAATGAGCAGCAAACCTAAATCTCCTTTTTGGGGGTAGTTTTATTAAAGAAAACTTAGTTATAATAGTAATAATAATGACAATAATGATTATAACTAGCATTTTTTAAGGTTTGCAAAGTTCTTTACAAAAATCTCAATTTATCCTCACAAAAATCCTGAAAGGTAGGTATTATTATTATATTGCCATTTTACAGAAGAGGGAGCTGAGGCAGACAGAGCATAAGTTATTTGCTTAGTGACTCACAGCTAGGAAGCCTCTGAGGCTGGATTTGAACTCAGGTCTTCCCTACTCCAGGCCTAGTGCTCTATCTACTTCATTACCTCACTTCATATACTATTATTATCCTATGTTACTTTAAAAAAGTTCTTTGAGTTCAGCACCTTCTTCTTATAGAAATTGGGGATGAGACTGAGGGAAAGTAGGGAAAGGATGATTTATTAGAATCATCCTGCCAATGTAGGCTTTTTCATATGAGCTGCCCTCAAGGAAAAGGCTACATTTCTTTGACTAAAACTGGAGAAAGGGTTTACCTGCCAGTGGTTTAGCCAAAGAAGTAATGAGAGAAAAAGTGTCAGTGGTACAGATTCCATAAGCAGACTTTAGACCAAGTTAGATTTTTTTTTTTTATTCTTATAGTTAAAACCCATCAGAGGAGTTTAATTTCTCAGCATTTATTTTTTCTCACTGCTTGGAGAGCTCCCTGGAAGATTAAGAATTAGCACTCCCTGGGAAGACACAGTCAAGAATTGAGTGTACAAATCTTTTTCAGTCTAAGTATATTCAACATGCAATACTTAGGACTTCCCAGAAAAGATAGAAGCCAATGCATCTGACATAATCAGAAACCTTAATTTAAGGAATTTTGTGGGATGATGGAGATATTGTAGCTCAGTTACAGTATGTCGTTACTTGGGTAGATCTACTTGGGTAGATCTGTGGTCTCAACTGTGTGGGTAACTCCTTTTCCTAAAGCATATCCTAAAGCACTTTTGCCTTTTCAGCTTGCACAGTTCTTTTCCATGCTTTCCTAGGAATCTTCCATGAATGGCCTGATATCATGGTCCTCTTTGAGAAAGAAGGACAAAGGACCTCAGCAAATGATCCTCCCCCTCCCCCAAGGAATAAAGATTTCCTCTGAGCATTACTGGTTCATGGATCCCAGGGTAATCTCAGGGCTCTCATTCTTGTTGCATGACCATCTACCTTATTGTCTGATCATATATGTTCTTGATGACAAATTTTTTGGCATCATTGTTGGCAATTTATAGCTCGGGCTTACTGTTCTTCATAAGATCCTCCATCTCCTGACTTCATGCATTTTCACTGGCTATCCCCCATGCTCAGAATGCTCTCTCCTCATCACCTGGCTTCCCTCAAATCTCAGCTCAAATCTAACCTTTTGTAGAAGCCTTTTCATGTCTCCGTTAATGCTAGTGCCTTTTCTTTGACCGTCCGTTCAGTTTACTTTGTGTATATTTTACTTATACATAGTTGTTCCCATGTTGTCTCCCCAATTAGAGTAGGAACAGGGACTGTCTTCCTTTGTATCCTCTGCACTTAGCACAGTGCCTGATGCATATTAGATACTTAACAGAAGCTTGTTGGCTGACTACCTGGCTTTATTAGCTACATTAAGTATCTCAACAGAAGGAAAAAGTGGGGATCTAACAGCTGCAATTCTGAATTTCCAGTTGAGAGAGAAATTCTTATGGTCCTGGAAGCTGGTAGGGGAAATTTCAAAGTCAGGAGAGGGCTGGAAAGGAGAGAATATAACAGCCAAGCTAGGACTACACCTCCCCATACTCCCGCAGGCATTTCATTTTTGGTACATTAGTGTGTTGTTGGACTGGAACCACCAGTCCAACACTAGTGATTTGGAGCTACATGATTTATTTTTAATAACTACATTGGGATTTAATTTAGCATTGGATTTTATTAGTGACCTTTATGCAAGAAGGTCTCCAAATGGAATTTTTGAAGACTGATTTCTTCTAAATTTGTTATTAGAGTTTTAAAAATTAACTCTTGACTATCCACACTAATGAAGAACAGTGGCAAAAATCATTCAAATTTCATTCATATTTGGCTTTGAATTTTAGAGAGACAGTTTTATCTTTTAAATTGTTTAGTTTGGCTTAATATGTAGATTAATGTATATTCCTTTATCACTTTGACAATAGGTACCCAAGAAGATTAGAGGAAGTGAAACTGTCCTAAGACTAAAAATTTTCTGTGGTCTAGTTCAATTTGACTAGTACTTATTTGGTATGCAATACATCACAACCACTGTACTAGGCACCAGGAATACAAAAACAAAAATGAAACAGTCTTTTTCCTCAAGAAATTTTCATTCTACTGAAATTTAATCAAGACTATGTGGGTAAAAGAGATTTGAATCTACTGCTGTCCCAGATGCTTGTTTTTAAAAGAACATCTAGAGTTTGTGTTTATAGAATTTTTAGAGTACTGTTGGCATAATATTTTAAATGAAATTGATTGGTGATTTAATTTTATCCCTTCATTCAAAATTTCTCTTGATGGCAGTGCCCTTTTCTGTGCTATCATTAATTATGATCAGACAAATTAGAGAAAAATAATTAGGGAAGAATGTAATTGCTAAGAAAGCAATATATTAGTATGTACTACTTGTGTGAGCTTGGACAAGTCACTTAAGCTCCATGGGCCTCAGTTTCTTTATCTGTGAGATGAGGGTGTCTAGACAAGATGGCCACTGAGATCATTTACATCTGTAGATCTTTGATCTTATGAATGTCCCCTGATCAAACACTTAAGTGCTTACTCTGTCCTAGGTGCTAACGGGGTCACAGAGATAAATTAGATGTAATGTTTGTTCTCTGAGAATTTAGAATCTAGCATAAGAACAAAAGATATACAAATTAATAGAATATAAGTTAGAATATGGTAAGTAAGAGGAATATAAAATTCTCTGAGTTGAGGTAGGACAGAGAAATCATTCCTATATGGCTCATTAACTTTGAGGAGGAGAAAAGTTTCCAAATTATTGACTTGTTCTGAGCTTTGGGTTGACTTAAAAAAAAAAAAGACAAAACTTTAAAAAGCCATTAAACAACCTTCAAAGTCTTAAGTTTCATCTATGTGGGCTAATTCTCCTTAGGCTAAATAACTTCTTAAATAATTTTCCAGTCTGAGCCTTGTATGAACCGATGCAGAGTTAAGTGAGCAGAATCAGGACAACTTTTGCCATAACAACCACATTGTAAATAAAAACAAACAACTTTGAAAGATTTGAAAAGTCTGTTTGATGCAACAAACCTCCATAATTCCAGAACACCAATGTTGAAACATGAAGGACAATGGACTAGATGTACAAACTGAGACACTCATTTTTGGACATGGCCAGTGAGAGAATTTATTGTGCTTGACTATGCATACTCATTACAAGAGTTTTGATTTTCATTTCTTTCTTTCCCCTCCCTCCACTGGTAGGATAGAGAGAAATTTGACTTTTATTTATTGAAAAAAAATTAAATTAAAAAAGAATCTTCTGATTCAAACTTCTGTCAAATTTTGCCATTGTGATTTTGTTCCATTCCTCATGGGTAACATGGTATGTAGTTAAAAAGATGGCAGAACTTTAAGAGTGGGGAGGAGAAAAAAAGGGATCTAGGCAGTCAGGAGAAATGGGATTTATTCCCAGGTTTGTCAGTAATCATTTGTGTGAATGATTGGGAAAACTATTTGACCTTTCTGGGCCTTAATTTCCTCATCTGTAAAGAGAAGGGAGTTGAACTAGTTGATCTCAGAACTCTATTCTAACTCTAAAATCATATGATTCTATAATCCTGGGCAAGTAAACAGATGATTGTGATTTCCAAAGAGCTCTCCAGAACAGTTCTGCATAATCTCCTGGGAACTTTCCATCAGTGGAGGCTCAGGATAATTCTCAATCTTTTCACCATGTATCTTTTCTTCTTTTTAGCATCCTGTTGATAAATGGTCAAAGTCAATGGCGCTCTTTAATTAATAATAGCAAGCATTTTTGTAAACTTTTTTTTTTTTTTGGTAAGCCAGTTCCTGGCAAATAGTAGACACTTAATAAATGTTCACTGATGGACCAATTTAAGGTTTTTAAGGTTTTACATCCCAAGGTTTACAAAGCACTTTGCAAATATCTCTTTCTGCAATAACTCTGAGAGGAAAATTCAGATGAAGATAAGTGACTTATTCAGGGTCACACAGCTAGTATCTGAGGCTGGTCTTGAACTTAGGTCTTTCAGACTTCAAGGTGCCTATCAGCTTCATTAATGTGAAAAGGATATCAAATTGGATAAAAAGTGCTTAGTGAACCTTTAGTGATTAGCTTATAGTCAACTAGGTGACTCAGAGAGCTGGGCCTGAAGTCAGGAAGACCCATCTTCAAATTTGGCCTCAGATACTCATTAACTGTGTAACCCCCTTTGCCTCATTTTTCTCATCTGGAAGACAGGGGTAATAATAGCCCCTAACTTCCAGGGATGTTGTGAAGATCAAAGGAAATGATGATTGTAAAGTACTATATAAATGTTAGCTATAATTATAACAATAACAATAATGGTATTGGAATATTGAAATAATTGGTCAAATAGATTATGAAAGTCCAGAATTTTACAAACAATTCATTTCCTCTGTTTCATACGAAAATTCAGATTCATTTGACTTAGAAAGTATTTTGGACATAGAGATAGGAAGGGTAAATGAAATACTTTAATGATAGTTCTAAAAAAATTTGTTTTTCTCAACTGTGCTGCTGGCTGCCTAGGGAAATAGAAAATAAGGAGTTTCAATTTTATGGCTGCTTATGTTACATTAGGTTTTCTACTGATCTTTGGCCATCATAAGAGCAAAGAGCAAGGAGTGCAACTTAGTTATTTTAAAGTACTTAGCAGAGCAAGAAAATTGAGTCCGTAGAAAGACAAAATAGCAAATTTAATGTGAGAGACGACATTATGGTAGTCATTCAAGTACCACAATGGGCATCTGGAGACCAGATCTTTATTACTACTGAACCTTAATTGAAGCACAATTCAACTGTGTGCCAATTACCATGATGTCTTCTCTTTCTCCACTACATTAAAAGTGCATTGCATTTCTGGCCAGTGTATCGGTCAGGTGAAAATGTGATTAGTAAGAGAGTCAGTCTTCCCCTTTTGGGGACACACAGTTAAGGCCAGGGAGGCAAGCTGTGTTATTAGAGGATCCTTGTATGTGATTTCACCCCTGGGCACTGACATTTAAGAGAGGTGTCCAAAGAGCAGTCTTACCCAAAGGAATTGATCACCACGGGTGAAATTATAGGTACTTAAGGTCGTGGCATTGTATGTATGTACACACACTCAATGTTAAGTATCTTAATGTATCATTCCACTTTTTACATCTATTTCATAATAATACTGGGAAATGGGACTCAGGATAGTGGTATTTGTACTTAAAGAGACCCTCTCCCTTTTTTTACAGATGAGGAAACTGAGGCCCCAGGAAATGAAGTATTTGAGAAGTTACACATGTCATTAACTGGGTCACCTGACTCCAAATCTAGTTCTCTTTTCCTCCTATTCCATTGCCTACAAATACAATTACTCATTTCTGACAGCACTCAGTTTGTAGTAAGAGCACAGAATACAAATAAAGCAAACTTATTCTGGTAACTCAGGCCAAAAGATTCCTTTGTATATTCTCTGTGCCCAGATCTACTTGCCCAGTAGAAAAGCTACCATTTGTAAAGCAAAGTCTTTAGTCCTTGGTGTCCTCACAGGATAGGCACAATGGCAGGACCTACCTATGTGAGCTCTTTCTTTAGGGTTTTCCAGGGAACCAAGTGGTTTTCTTTTGGGTCATTGTCATCAACCTAAAAATGGGAGAGCTTTCTCTTCAGAAGGATAAGATAGAGGTGGGAAATAAAATTAGATGAAGATTCTCGTTACTTTGATGATAATTTTTTTTAACTTAGTGAACATTGTACTTTTCCCCTTTTTCATTCCCCACATATTCTTGTTTTTCTTCAACAAGTCAACAAACCTTCCAGAGATCCTCTTTGTCATCCCTCATCTCCATTTAATTAATCGAGTGTGTTGGGGGGAGGGGGGATAGGGGTTGACATGGTCTGACTTGAGCTTTTGGAAGACCATTTTGGCAGTTTGCTGGAGTATGGACCAGAATGGGGACAGATTTGAATTGTGTAGACCAATGAGCAGGCTCTTGCAATAGTCTAGGTGTGAGGTGATGAGAGTTTACCCAAGGAGAGGGGACAGTTGTGTGAGTAGAGAAAAGAGGACCTATATGAGAGATATTGTAAAGATGGAAATGCAAAACTTGATGACAAATTGAATGTATGGGATAAATTCAAATGAGGAGTTGATAATAACATCTAGGTTGGAAACCTGGGGAATTGGATGTGTAGTGGTTCCCTTAACAGTATTAATGAAGTTTGAAAGTGTGTGGAGTTTAGGTGAAAGGTAATAAATTCTATTTCGGATATGTTGAGTTTAAAGTGTCTATGGGACATCCATTTTGAGAACTCCGATAGGCATTTGGTTGATTTGAGACTGGCAGTTAGGACTGGATAAATAGATGTGTGAATTTTCTGTAAAGAAATAATCGAGACCATCAGATGAGATCACCAAGTGTGTGTGAGCACAAGCAAGGTGGGATTTTTGTTGTTTTTTTCTTCTTGTTGGAGTTCAGTTTCTCAGGCTTAGGCTAAATTGTAAACATCTGAAGGATTAATGGCCTTTGAACCCTAATAATTCACAGTTGTGCTGAATCATGTAGGTTTCGTGCCTTTTGACTCTGAGCCAATTAGGGGCAGAGTCTTTGTTATATATTCTGAGAGGTTGGCATTTTGCTTTGGGGGTTTGCTTAGAAAGGATGTTTTGATTTTCTGGTTGAGACTCTGAGTAGCTGTATGTGCAGAGCCCCCTCCCCTCCCTTCCCCGACTGCTTAGATGTCTGTGCTTCCTCAATCCAGTGATGTATGTAAAGTGTATAGAAATATTGCTTTGCTCAGACAGTTGGAGCCCTGTCTGTTGGTCTTTGTGCTGATTTCTCTGCTTGTATTTTCTCCAAGTTCAGGGTGCTGACCTTTCCCCTGAACTAGTGAATGTAATTAAAAGTAGGATTGTTAACTCCTTTTTGAGCAGTCTTTAATTGGAAAGCAGATCAAAGAACCCGTGGTAGGAGGCCATCCTGGATGTACTAGGGTACTTGCTAATACAGTGAGGTATATAAAAAGAGAAGAGAAGAAAGCCAAGGACCAACCCTTGAGGAGCCCTCATAGTGAAAATCATCTGGATGAAGATTCTGCAAAGAGGATGGAGAGACCAGTCATATGGTAGAAGGAGAAGCAGGACTGAGAAATGCCATGAAAACCCAGAGAAGAAAATATCAGGAGAAGAGAGTTAGTGACAGTGTCAAATTCTTCAGAGGGGTCAGGAAATCGGGATTTTGAGAAAGGGCATTCAATTTGGCAAGAGTTCGTTAGTAGCTTTGGAGAGGACAGCTTCAACTGGATAATGAAGTCAGAAGCCAGATAGTAGAAGGTTTAGAAGAGAGGGACTGTTCCTTTTCCCCAGACTTTTACTTGCATAGACTTAAAGGGGGAGGGAATTTCAGAGTTGAAAAAAAAACATTAAGGAACCTTATGTCAGAATTGGTTGGTGATCATTGGACCATTATGACCATTGTCTAGTCCTAGCCTAGCATTCAGGGTTGAAGTTGTGGAAAATGTACTGGGTGATCACCTACAGAAAGGATATGAAGTTTCCACTGGTGAACTCTGTGAGGATTCTACTTAGAGATAAAGGGCATTGGTACCTTGCAGTCCTGGAGTTGTGAGTGGCTGTGGCCACATGTGTTCCTTAGACACGTGCTTTACCCTCATTGTACTTTAAGTAGGTGCTCACTTTCCCCAAGGATAGAGTGTGTATTTATAGGGGACTGTGCCCCAGATTGGGAGGTTTTTAATTGCTTTTTTTTTTGTTTTCCCATTTCAGCACATGCCTTAAGACCTAATTTTTTTTCTCATTTGATTTTATTTATTGCATAGCTAATCTATTCCATTGGTCCGTGACTCTATTTCTTACATGGTACCAAATTGTTTTGATGAGTGCTGCATTGTAGTATACTTTGACATTTGGTACTGTTAGACCTCTTTCTTTACATTTGTTAAGACCTGATTGACTGTACTGGCTGATTGCTCATGGGAGATAAGCAAACAGATCCTCATGAGTTGTAGTTTTTGGAGGGTGGTGCCCCAACCTGTATCTCCTATTGCTAAGAACAGTCAGTGCTCTGGGGATCCAATCTTGAAGGACCAGGGGAGTTTTCCAGAGGCAGAGCTAAATAGACTTTTAATGTTGACCCTTTTTCCCCCCTATTGTGAACAGAGTACTCTTACATCCAGCCTCATTGAGGGGTCTCTTCTTTTGAGTTGTTGACCTTCCACTTTCTGTGATTTCAAAACTCTTGACATATACCAGATTGGTAATATCAGTTATTTAAGGAAGGAGTGTAATGTGAGGTATGCTCTTGGGCAAAGTTAATCTGTAGGCTTCATGTTTGCATACTTCTGTTTAAATTCAAGTAACCAGAGGGACATTTCCTCTCTGTAAGTATCCAGATCTCTTCCTGTATGCAGGAACACGAAT
The DNA here is from genome assembly GCA_028646515.1 of Pseudochirops corinnae. Lineage (NCBI taxonomy): Eukaryota > Metazoa > Chordata > Mammalia > Diprotodontia > Pseudocheiridae > Pseudochirops > Pseudochirops corinnae. Next base: position 157,547 of record JAQQSV010000244.1, read on the forward strand.
CCATTTGGCTACAGGAGAGAACATAGCTTAATATGGTACATTTCACTTACTATACTCCCCTTTGGGGTGGAGTGGGTGAATAGCTAACTTATTTTTTGGCACTCTATTTTAAGGTTAATGAGGAAAATATTTTCAAAGGCTAAACAGCCAGGCTGGGGAGATTAATGTATTTGTCTAGAGATACATCTTCCCTTAAGGCATATGGTAGTGAGGATGTGGAATTTACTTTCTTTAGCATTCTTTTGTTTAATAGGGTCATGAGAACAGTGGTGACCTTGAGTGTCACTGGCTTGTCATATGACTAGGCCTCAGTTTCTCCACAACTTACGAAAATGATATGAGCCTAAATGCTCAAAAAGATCTTTGGTAATGGCATTGTAGATGTTAGAGCCTTTTTTCATCATAATAAGTATCATTAATTCAGACTACTAATTTAGAATTTGTGATCAGACAAGTGCTAAGATGAAATCTATTTTTGCTTTTAGCAGACCTCTTCTTTATATATAGTCCAAGTGAATGGAACAGGCAGGATTGAAAGGCAGTGTTTCAAATACCTGGAAAAGGGAAGAGTTTTCTTTTTTGCCTGTAAAATTTTTTATTGCTGTCTTTTGTTTTTACATTACCTTCTTTTCCAAATATATCTCTTCCTCCTCTCCTTTTCAAAGAAGCAGCCCTCATAACAAATGGTCGAAGAGAGATGGAGCAGAATAGGGACCATATCTGTGATTTCATTCAGAAACACCTAATTGGCAGAGTGGATAGATTTGCTGAGCTCGGAGTCAGGAAGACCCAAATTTAAGTGTGTACCTGTTGTGTGATCCTGGGCAAGTCCCTTTATCACTGCCTGTTTTAGTTTCTTCTGTAACAAGTTTTATTGGTAAACTGAAGATCATCATAGCACCCCTCATAGTTGTTTTAAGGCTCAAATGAAATAATCTTTGTATTGTTTTGCAAACTTTAAAGCACTATATATAAATGCCAGCTCTCATTCTTGTTGCCGTTATTATTTGTTATTAATTGGCACCTGGAACTCCCTCTACCAGTGTAGATCAGCAGCTTATGTTCTTACAGTTTTGGGGGGCAATGAGAGGCTAAATGACTTGCTTGGGGTGAGTGCCAATCTGCCAGCAAGCAGTTATTAAGCTTTTTACTATGTTCTAAACATTCTCCTAAGTGTCAGGGATAGTTCTTCCTTCAAAGAGCTCATCTTCTAATAGTGAAGACAATTTGAAAATTCCTAGGTAAATACAAGATGATATGTACAGCAGATGGAAAGTAATCTTAGATGGGAAAGACTTAGCAGGTGGGGGAGTGTGGAGATAAAAGAAAGCCAGGGAAGCTAAGGGGGGGAAGTGAGTGGGCAAAGCATTCTAGACATGGGGGGCAGCCAATGCAAAGGGATTGTGAGGAATTGCCAGTAAGGCCAGTTTATCTGGGTCACCGTATATGCCAGGCAACATACTAAATGCTGGGGACATAGAGAAAAGCAAATCCCTGCCCTCAAGGAACTCATAGGGTGAGAAAACATGTGAACAGCTACCTACAAACAAGTTATGAGGGCTACATAGTCAATCCTACATTTTAAAAATCTTTTTGACAGCTGAGTAGAGTTGGAATAGGGACAGAGTTAAGGCCGGGAGACCATTATACACCAATAGCTCAGGCAGGGTTTGAGCCCAGATTTTCGTATCTATTATTCTGTCTTCTCAACAAAGTATGAAATAATTAATTAAGATAAAGGCGAAGAGAGCAATAGTAGTTTTAACCAAAAATTTTAAAAAGGCAAAATTAACTAAAACAACAACTGATTCAGGCAATTTATAGAATGTTCCATACTTAATGCATCTTTTCTTTTTCTCTTTTTTAAAAATTTTGATTTTAGTTTTAATTTATGAACAAGCATTTCTATAACAGCATAATAAAAAAGATTGCATATAAAACTGCAAATCTATTATGTACAACTTGCTATTCATTTTAAATATTTAATAATTATCCCATAATTTAATATCCCATATATTATATCCCATAATAAATATCCCATAATCCCACAATATCCCATAAATTTCTTTTTTTCTTTCCTTTTTTTCCCTTCTCTCCCCTCCTGCCCTAGAGATGGCTACCATTAGACACAAATATACATGTGTGTGTGTGTGTGTGTGTGTGTATGTGAACTCACACACACATATATATATGTAAAATCCTTCTATATATATTTCTATTTATCGTTTCTTTCTCTGAATGCAGGTAGTTCTTCTTTCATATACCCCTTGTAGTTAGTTTGGGTATCTATAATAGTCAAAATGACTTCGTCACTAGAATAAGAAAAAGAAGGAAAAGAAAAGGAGGTAAATTTTCTCCTCTCTTCTTAGAGACAATATTGATCATTATAATTATATAGTGGTCAGTTTCATTTTTTGGCTCTTGTTTTCATTCACATTTTCATAGTTTTTTCATCTTTTTTCCCGGTTTTACTTATTTCTTTGTGTATCACTCTCCCCATCCTCCTCTGTATTTGAGAAAGCACTATTTTCAATAACACTAGAAATCGATCAGCCTGTATAATGGTACATCTTTGTAATAAGAATTTTGTTTTTCTTGTTTTCTTGGTGGGGAAGTAGAAAAATAGAAGGGAGAGAAGGTGGATCATCATTTGAAAATAAAATACAATTTAATTTTTAAAAGATTTATTATCTTAGTTGATTTACATGAATGTATTATAATACTAGCATACTACTACTGCTATTGCTGCTGCTGCTGCTACTACTACTACTACTACTACTACTACTACTACTACTACTACTACTACTAAACAATTTCCATTAGCATAGAGTTATGGTTTTCATCTACATATATTATTTCATTTGAATCTCCCAATAATCCTGTGAGGTAAGCAAGGGCAAATATTGTTATATCATTTTGACCAATGTGGAAATGGAGACCCAGAGAGATTAAGTGAGTTGCCCAAAGTCATATTCCAAGTAAGGAACTGAGCCAGGACTGGTCTTGTGATCAGTGTTCTTTCCACTGTATCACAGAAGGAATACAGGGGAATTTCTTTAAAAATAATTCTATATTAGGCTCTTTGCCTCTCCCATTTAATCATAATCATAGGATTTTATAGCTAAAAGGGAGCTTATGGTTAGTCCTAATCTCTCATTTTATAATTCAAAAGATGGAAAATATTAAAGGACCGATCCAAAGTCACTCAGACTGTAGCAGAATTGGGACTAACCCTGATACCTTAAGGCCATGTAACATATATGCAGTGCTTTGCAAATATTAGGATGTTATAGGAATATTAGCAATTATTATTATGGCACTGGTGGCGCAGGGGTGGAGTGTTAAAATGCGTATCAAGGCCCTCTAGTTATTTGTATTATTTTTAAAGCTAATTTAATGCTTGGTAAAATTGGAATGCATTCTGGCTAGCAGATATTATTTTAAATTTACTTTGTTAAGCCTGAAGTAACTTAAAAACATGAACTTGTTAGAGCATGGAGTATTCTGATTACATTTCCCTAAACTGGTATATGGAAAATAGTTATAGTCTTATTTTACAAATGAGGAGAATCATCGCCAGAGAGAGAATGCGATTCTCTTAAGATCATGTACATGGTAGAGTTGGAGCCAGAAAACAGGTAGATGGTTATCCCCTGAAAAACATGACTTAAAAAAAACAAACCTACCAAATAAGTCATTTTACTACCTTTTTTTGAGCTAGTGTTTTCTACTGATTCCAGAAAGCTGGGCTATGGCAGATAGTTAACTTAAGGTAGGCCCGGGGTTGTCTTTACAAAAGCAGTAGACTTTTGCTTCTAAGTTTTAGCAGAACTATTCCTTGCAGAAGTGTGGTCTTGTACCAGTCATAGACTTCCCTTTTAAAAAGTTAAGTGTCACCCACTGACATTAACTTGTGTAGATATCTGTGAATAAAACCATGGGGAAAGTATTTAAATTTGTTTTCTCTTCAAACTAGGTTTATAAGTGATCAGAAAGAGAAATCCCTCAAAGCTCAAAGTCCCTTTAAAAGAATATCACAACTGCTTGTTAACCTGCCATAGTAGTAGCAATGAGAAGTTTCGTTGTATGTTAAAGTTGTTTCTCAGTAGAAAGAAGGGGTCAGAGAACTGGGAAAGTGCCAGTTGCCAAGGTGTATCCAAGGTAAACTTTAATTTTGACCAGGAGAAAAAGAGTCTGGGGAAAATATTCTCTGAACTTTAAAGGGCTGCACAAATGTTAGCTGTCGTTATTATTGGGTATTATTATTTATTGTGTTTATTGGATAAGGGAAGTAGCTTGGCATGGGAGATGCAGCACTGGTTTTGGAGTTAGCAAAGTCTGGATTCACATCCTGCTTCTGACATTAACTAGCTGTGTGTGGTTATGGCCAGATCACTGAATCTCTCCGAACCTTGGTTTCCTCAATGTATAAAATGGAGATAATAATGCCATTACTACTTATTTTATAGGGTTGTTATGAGGCTTAAATGAGATAATGTATGCAAAGCACTGTGCAAATTTTAAAGTGGTACATATGCATATGTTGTGTGTGTGTGTGTATGTGTGTGCACACATTCTTTATTTGTTGTGTTTCCTTCAGCATCATTTTGCTTTTACTGCGCCATCTTGGCGCCACCCCTTCAGCACCATTTTGAACTACAGAGAAGGAAACAATAGGAATAAACAGCCTTCCTGAGACTGAACTATTATATCTGCAATGGGAAACTATACTTCTCCTTAATTAGCAGATTTAGTCAAAATTGATGTTCTACTCTGATAATAGCATCTAATTTTAAAAGTTTACTCATAAGGGCTTTTAGAAATGTGGCACTAAACCCAGAACTGCTGTTATTTCTTGTGATTCTGGAAGAAATTCAAAGTTTGAGGCAGAAGATTAAGTTAAGAATTGATAAGATTATTAAGAATGAACTATTTTGTACCTAGACGCTATAATTCTTTAAATTTTGCTTCAAAAGGTATTTTCTCAATGTTAATATAGAAACATTTTTTCTTTTTTTAAAAGCTGATTTTTAACTTATGTAATAAAACAAGCATTTCCATAACAGTAGAATAAAAAAGATGACCGGATATGAAAGTGCAAATCCACCATGAACAACTTGCTGTTCCTTCCAAATATACAGCACAGTTATCATGTAAATATCTTTCTCTTCTTCTCTTTCCCTTCTGCCCCAGAGATGACCTCCATTAGACACAAATAGGAGTGTGTGTGGGTGTGTGTATGTGTGTGTGTGTGTGTGTGTGTGTGTGTGTGTGTGTATATATATATATATATATATATATATATACATACACTCATACATATGTGTGCATAATGTAAAATTATTCTGTACATCTATTTATAAATTCTTTCTCTGAATACAGATAGTGTCTTTCTTCATAAGTCCTTCATACTTAATTTGGGCATTTATCATACTCTAACTTAGTTTCTCAGTCATTCTTAAAACAATATTACTATTATTGTATGGTTCTGCTCATTTCACTCTTCATTATTTTGTGAAAGTTTAAGGTCATTGAGCTCATCATTAATTATTTCTTAAGCAATATTTATTCTAATAGTTATCTTTTAATATTAAGAATAATTTTGGATTTATGTATGTTCTCTATAATATCAGTTATATTTATTTAGAATAAACTTAACTATTGGGTTTATTTTACCTTCACCAATACCAGTTTTCATGGCAACTACCCAAATTGTACAGTTGATTCTTGTGCAGAACTAAGCAGTTTTTATGGGCTCTTTTTAGCTCAGAGAATAATTTACTATGATCTCCTTTCAAGAGGGGTTAGCAATTAAAATGTAGAAACATTTCTTTATAGAAGAGCCTCATTTATAACATGATCCCTAGAACAAGGATCATAAAGATAGCAATATAGTAGGGCTCTGATTTTTGTCTTTTCTAAATTCTAGCATTGCAGCACAAAATAGTATTATGGATCTAATAAAGCATTTCTTTGAGGTACACTGTGATCATATGAACATTTAGCCCCTGAAGGGTTGGGTTTTTTTTTTTCCTGTTAGGTTGTGTGATTTTTCAGGGTAGGGTTCAACTTGAATATTTTCTAATAGAGAACGGGTTTAAAGTGCTAGGGAATTTCTGCCATGGGCCAAGTTCATCTCCTCACTGGCCACTAAATATAGCCTCACCTCACTTTGCCACTTTTGTGTTTCATCTTGCACAGATGTTAGAAAACACAGTAAAGTGACAGAAAAGTATTTCTCATCTGATGACATAGATTTTTACCTCCCTCTGGATGCCTCTCACCTTGACTTTTATTTCTGTGGTAAAAAAGATTCCTCAGGAAATTGAACCAGGCTTGTAAGACAGGGTGGCACAGGGCAATAGTTTTTCAAATTGATGATTGGCAGACTGACATCAGCTTAAAGTTAGTCTGTGCCTTAATGTTGTTATGAATCCAATAGAAACAAACAAAAAAGCTTCTTTAATAACAGTAACGAGTGTGAAAATCATATTACTTATTTTTATGAATACAAGACTTTTTTTGAGCTAAACCTCAACTTTTCTTAGTTCTTTATATACTCCCAAAAATTCCACTGAAGATGGAATGGGAGCAGACTATTGGAACTTTAAGCTTACCTTATGGAAGGGATCCTGAGTGAAGAAAAGATTTGTTTCTATTGCTCTGTCTGCCTAGATAGAACAAAGTATCTTCTTTCTTTTTCCTTTTTTCCACCCTAGATTCAAATTTGCTGAGAGTAGGGGTTGTAACTTTTACATATGCAGTGAGTATATTTCTTGATGCTTGTTAGAAAATTAATAAATGTTAGTAATAGAATAATTCAGACACTTTGCATTGTGATCTAATGTCTTGATTACTCTCTTCTCCCTTTATTTTAAGCTTCTTGGTTTTTTCCTCTTATAACTGGTTTGATATGAGTGGTGTCAAGGTCTGTGCTCACAATGCTTCTGTTTTCTGGGATGTTTCAGTTGGCTTCAAGTGAAGTATGCATTGTAATGTGATTTCATCTTAGTTATATTTATAGTCATAGGTCTTGGTTGTCAGTAGCAGAGTCACTGTCTTTCCCGTTTGGTACCTTTAATTCCTTCGCTTCAGAAGGTGATTAGATATGGGGACTGGTTGCTTTGTCCTGTCACATGGAAGTGATCGTTGGTTCTTGAAGCTTATGCTTATAAGTTCGGTTAGGGTCTACCAAATGAGAAAAGCTTCACGTATCAGTTCAGGGACAGACTGTTGTACAAAGATTATCTTAGCTAAGTGTGCAAAGGCTTATTGAAAAAAAAGATTGGACAGGTAGGGATTTGGAGGGCTATACAAACTTATGAATCCACACTTTAAGGCAGCTAACCAAAGAGCAGAAGGAATAGAGTGCTGGACATGGAATTCAGGGGACCTGAGTTCAAATCCAGAATTATTAGCTGGGTGGGCCTGGACAAATCACTTAACTTCAGTTCCCTCATTTTTAAAATGGGGAGATTAGTACCTGCTTTTCAAAGTTGTTGCAAGGAAACGATGAGATTGTTGTAAAGTATTTTGCAAACTCTAGAACATGACATAAATGCTAGTTATAGTTGTTATTGTTATATCTGCAGGCATATACTAAAGTGTAATGGAGTTGTGGTCCTGAGGGGAGGCAATAACGACATTGCTGAAATCACAGACCTTTTAAAGTAACTGAAATTTAGCTCCCTGTGTGCCTGAATCAGTACTCCCCCTCCCACTCCCTTAACCAATATGAATAGACTTTTTAAATGTGAAATTTATGCTGAGAATTTCTATGTGCAAATATTGGGTCTCTATACTTAGAATCATAGATTTAGAGCTGGGATGGAACATAGAGGTCATAGAATTCCATTCTGTGATTTTATAGATGAGGAAACAGACCCAGAGAGTTTACAATTTGCCTAGATCACATAGATATTAAATGACAAAGACCAGAATTTGAACCCAGTCTGTTGGGTCTAAATCCGAGATCCTTTCCATTTTTGTGACTGTATAATTTGGAAAGAGCTGAAGATGTCAGAGAGGTCTGGTGAATCTATTTTTGTCTCCAGTCTTATCTCAGTTATTTTGCCACAACCACTATTCTTCCTATAAATGATGCTTTTCTTAGCCTTTTTTTTTTTTTAAAAGTAACAGAAGTAAATTGTGTTGCCAATACTTGTAGACAGAGGTCACAAGCTTCAGAGGAGCATGGAACTTGATCTTATTCCTGAATTAACAGGAAATCTTGGAAGGGGGTAGAGAAAAAATTGTAAAGGGAAATCGAATTCATTACAATGGAAAATGACCTACTTGCCATTTCAGACACTGTATTCTATGCTCCACCTTCCTGCCTTTGTATATGTTTCTCACATGCCTGTATTACACTCCCTTTTCAGCTTTACTTTTTGTAATCCCTAACTATAATCAAAGTTCCCTTCATCTCAGCTGTGCCCCATCTCTCCCCTCCCCCCCATTAATTGTTAGAATTTTCTTTTGAAATTACTTTGCATTTACTTTGTATATATTGAGCATTAATTTCTATTTTCATTTTTGCTGTTATATGACCTACACAAAGTGGGTGCAAAGTACATTTTGAGATTCTCAGTCATTTGTGTCATAAGGATACTTATCCAGACCTCTCTTTTTTTGCAAGGAATGCAGCAGGAGCTAGCATCTGTATGTGAGGTTTTTTTCATAAATTTGGCCAAGTAACTTCCTTGGCTGTGTTGGATATTTTTCACAGGAGAGAGAGAGGTTCATTTAACAACTGGTTCAGCCTTGATAATTATACGACCAGGTAGGGATGTGATCTTGTCTTGTGTTTCACCTCTTGCCCCCTTGCTAAAAATTGACATTGTTAGTGATCTTCTATATTTGGTGAAGCTCAGAAAACCCTGAAGTGCTTTATAAATATTAACTATTATTATTCCTGTTAAAGTGGCAGACCTCGATCAGCAGTAAATAAGTAAGCTAGTATGATCTCTTATAGACTATTATGTCAAAGGAGATAGGAAAAGTATCATCCTCATTTCTTTACATTCCTATTCAAGTTCAAGTAAAAGCACAGCTGGATGGTCCCCAATGCTGAGGTGGAATTTGCCTTGTTGGCATTGTTTTAAAGATATATGTTGGGAGGCAGCTAGGTGGCGGAGGGGATAGAGCACCGGCCCTGGAGTCAGGAGGACCTGAGTTCAAATGTGGCCTTAGACACAAAATTAGCTGTGTGACCATGGGCAAGTTGCTTAACCCCAATTGCCTTTCCAAAAAAAAAAAAAAAAAAGCAAAAAAAAAAAAGATATATGTTAGACTTCCTTTTTTCCCCCTTTTTTTATTTTGTAAATGAACCCATTTATTGTTGGACTACGGGCTACAGATATTTGATAAGAAGATTTTACTGGTCTTCCAGTTCCTTCAGTCTTCTGATGGCTGATTCAGCTATGAATGCAGAAGTGGCACAGTAGGGCCATGTACCAGCAGATACTGTTTTCATAGAGAATCCACAATGCCAGATTCCCACAGCCTATTTCTTCGTTCTGGTCTTGCCATAGAAGGAGCAGCTATACTTGGCATGCTAGCTAATTTCAATTTTCTTCACCATTTTTTTCTGAGGGATGCACTATAACGTGTTCCACATTTACTAACAATTCCGACCTTCTTGGCACATTTAGTCATGCTGCCAGTTGCGATCGTTGGACTTTTCTTTTAAAGCCTTGCAAATCATTTCAGAATGAATTTAAAGGATAATTTCATAATTATTTTTTTGAAGGGGGGAAGGCAACACAATTGGGATTAAGTGACTAATTTCATAATTATTCATTCATTTAGTTAAGAAATACATAGTAGTCACCTCCTTTGAGCAAGGCATAGAGTTAAGCACTTATGGGGAATACAAAGATATACAAGATAGAATTTCTTCCCTCAGAGAGCTTGCAGTCTAGTAGAATAAACATATAAATTGACAGAATGCATTCTCTGGAGTCAGCTGTAATCGATACTGTTCTACGTTTTTACAGTAGCAGAAAAGGTAAAAATTTGATCGAATCTGAAGTATTCAGGCTTAAGTCATATTTTTTTGAAAATTGATTTGTTTATTTACTTTTGGATTACAAGATTCAGTTCCACAATCCCATGAGTTTCAAATATTCTCCCCTCTCCCCTATGGTGGCATGGAATCAAGTATAGGATCTGCAATACTTTCACATTTAAGTCATACTTTTACAGAGAGATAACAACTCTGCTTTTGGGACTACTTACTATTCCAGTGAAAAATTTGTTTGGGGTGAAGGAGGTAGGCAATCCTCCAATGAAAGTGGTCTCTTGAGTAGATTTTATTATAATTTAATTCAACATTTAACTTTTCTAGGAGAGAAAGTAAGAAATGCTCCAGTTTTCTCTAGGCATAGGAAAATTTTTGTATGACCTGTTTCATGCTAGAAACTTAATTCATCCAAGCTGTTCCTACGAGATTTTCTGAATGACAAAATTAGCTGTCACATCATTTAAACCATTGGCCTAAGCCATTTGTTTCAGCCTATGGTGAGCAGAACAGTAAGATAATATAGGAAAAGAAGAATATGGAAGATAATTTTCTTTTGCTTTCTTCATGAAGTTAACACACATTGTTGACATTTAAACATGTGCTGGTTTTTTGAACATTTTTGCTATATTAGAATCCAGATGGTCTTTCCAAAAGGAGCACAGTCCCTGCTGATCAAGTGGGAAGCTGAAAGAAAATGCTTCTTCCTGTATCAGAATCTACTTTGCAGGCCAATATGAGAAGTGGGTAGGGAGGGGTATGTAGGAGACTCAGAGTCACTAAGGATTTAGAAAATGAAAATAATTTCTACTCAGGTAATCTTGATTGGTTCATGACATTGACATGTAGATTGTCAATCATTGTAGCCAAGGCTAGAACTAAAGCATCTCACTGTCCAAGATGCAAAGTTTTTGGTTTTTTGTTATTTCTAATAAAGTTTTTGAAATTTCCCATGGCCACCTTTCCAAAATGGCAACAGCAACAATGCTTTATTGTTCAATTTAGTGTTTGGAAAGCTTGCGTTTTGTCATGATATATTTGCTTGCTTAAAGGTTATGTAATGAGATTTAGGATTAAATACTAGTAGTCTTCATTATTAACTATGGTCATGTTGGCCTTGTAGGTTTACAGTTAGACATTATTATATATATTATATAGTTATTATTGCTATGCGTCTTTCCTCATGTTTAAAGAAGATTGTTTTGACCATCTCCTTGATAATGCAAGGTATTTTTGGTTACATGAGTAACCTTATCTAGTAGACACTCATTAAATGTTTGTTAATTGAATAAATGAACAATTTGCCAAGATTTTTGCATTCAAAAATCAAAGAAAAAAGTCTGCTCTTTGCATTCACTTCCTGCAACCAATATACAGAAGGCCCCTTGCCTGCTATTGATCAAGGCCCTATTTCTTCACTTCTGAAACTTAGGGATAATCTTGACAGCAAAAGATGGTATAGGTACACCCAAGAAAATGGGTTCCCTGCCAGCCTCTGCTTCATGTTTTCTAGAGTTTGTGATAATTATAACAATTTTTAAAAATAACCCTCCTAAGCTACTGATAAGGGCAAAATCAAGGCCATCCTATTTCTGTGAAGTGCATCATGCAGTACATTATAAGATTTTAAATTTCAGTTGACTACCTATGTGACATTGGGCTAGTTACCCTCCTTGTTCTCAGTTTCCATATCTATAAAGTGCTATTGGATTCCTAAATTCCTTTTCAGCTCTAAAATTCTATAATCCTAAATCTGGTTGTCAGGTTGTAATTCATTAATGGTGAGAGCATGGGATATTTAATAGATGTGAGTATATTTGTGCTCTCCAGCACGTACGTGTACACACGCACGCATGTGCACACACACACACACACACACACACACACACACACACACACACACCCATAACTGGTGGGCCTTACTAGTCTTGACAAGTATTTCTTTCAAGAAGAGCCTTTAAAAAACAAAATGTGACACCACATGTGGTGTGAAAAATGTTGAAAGCTTTGAAGTCTTCCAGTTGGCTAGAGTGAATGTTTCCTGAGGGAACACTGAACTTTTGTGTAAGAGGAAACACAGCAGTGAATGGGAGGAGAGTTATTTCTTTTTGTCCTTTTAATTGCATCAGCATGTACTTTAGCCAAGTGCTAAGCTTAATGAATAGCTGGTTGTTCATTTGCAAACCAATGTGGTAACCTTGATGATGCCCAGGTGTGTGATACTTATGACACATCATAGTTTCATAGGCTAATGAATTTGGGTGGGGGGAGGGAAGCAATCAAAATTAGAATTACCCTTTAGTAGCAAGATGGAGTTAATTCTAAGTTAATTGTACTTGTAAAGTTTTTAAAGCTCAAACTCTTGGCTAAACACACATGTGTGTGCATGTACACACACACAACCATATCACAAGGGGAACATAGTCTCCCATTAAATGCTATCAGGTTTATTTCCATGACCCTAAAACCATAGAATTAGAGCAGTGGTTCTCAACCTTCCTAATGCCGAGACCCTTTAATACAATTCCTCATGTTGTGGTGACCCCCAACCATAAAATTATTTTCATTGCTACTTCATAACTGTAATTTTGCTACTGTTATGAATTGTAATGTAAATATCTGATATGCAGGATGTATTTTCATTGTTACAAATTGAACATAACCCACAGATTGAGAACCACTGTTTTAAAAGGAAAAATTTCATCATAACCAATCAATATATTGGAAAAATGTGATATGATATACAATATTCCCTGCCTGGGAACTCTTGCCCTGACTCTGCAAAGCAGAGGAGGAGAGAGAGGGAAGGACTCGGAGATATGAACGAGGTATGAAGAGGTATGAAAACATATCTCTTCTTTGGGGGTGAAGTTTTTGCTTTGTAATTTTGTGGCATTCTTTTTTGTTTTTTTTTTTTTTTGGTGGTAGTGGTGGTGGTTCTTTCCGTTTACGTTGTTCATGGAGTACTTTGAAAATGGAATTTCCTCTATGAATTTATTTAGCTTATTGAAACTATCCCCATTTTTAGGCTGCATAATGATGAGCAAACAGGAAGCTTAACATTTTGAGTTATAGAGAAGTGACAAGCAAAACATTTCAGGTTCGCTGTTTTCATTTCCACTATTTATAGACCTGTTGGCTTAATGATTCTAGTTCTATCCTAATGTCAAAGAGAATCCTTGCACAGTATTTGTGTGTGAGAGGTCTGTCATTGTTTCATATAAGAAAAAGAAAACTTTATAGAGTTTTATTCCTATGCTGCTAAGAGAAAGTGGAGTTGCCTTTTGGATTTTTTGCGTCATTGCTTAAAAAACAACCACCATAGTATGGTTAGCACATTATGGTGGAAAGAGCACCGGATTATTGTTATCATGTATATTGTCTATATGTATATATTATTATTGTTAATAATAATAAGCAAAAATACTTGGGTTTGAATTTCACCTCTGACACTGTTTGTGTGACTTTGGGCAAGTCACTTAATATTTGTAGGCCTCAGTTTAGGATTCTAGTTCCAAATTTATGATTCAATGATGATGATGATAAATGTATTTGAACATAAGGGACTTTTCCCTTGGGGATATCAGGGGAGTTTTGTTCTCATAAGGGCAGTAAGACAGCCAAGTTATTAAACAGAACGTGAGTGATGAATATAGATAGAGAATTTGAGGGACAAGGCAGAATCAACCCAAGAAATCAACCTGGTCTTTTGATTTGGCAGGCAAATAAAAGAGTACTGAGACGTGGAAAGGGAGAAAACAGTTTAATTCTCTTTTCACAGCATTGCTAGGGGGTGATGACACCCTGCCTCTTTCCAATAAAACCCAAGGTGTTCCATAAAACCACTGTCTTCAGAACCAAGAGGGATTGTGGTGGGTCTAAGGTGCTTGCTGTGGGTATCTAACCTTTTTTTTTTTAAAGCTGTATTGATACTTTTTTTTTTAAATGAAAGAAATTTTCCAGATACTCCCTACTCCACTGAATCCTCTTTTGTAACCGAGAGCAATTGTTCACAGGATTATACAGCTAAAAGTAAACAGAGGTCATCTAGTTCAACTTCCTCATTTTATAGATGAGGAGACTGAATTTACACAACCTTCCCAGTGACCGCATTGGATAGAGCTGCCCCATTCTACTTCTAGCACTGCCCCTCCCCCACCCTCCCTACAGACCGGAGGGAAGTATGCTAAAGCATCTGTTCTCCAGTACCAAGATTAGCCTGACCTAATCATCAAAAAAGGACACACAGGGAGATAATACGACTGACTACATTAAATTAGACCAATTTCTTCCGCAATAAGGTCAGATTTAGATACTTGAAGAGATTTTTAGATTAATATCTGGACCTTGAATTGTACTTGGAAATACCCTGGAAGTCAAGTGTAGTATATATTCCCTTGGGTACGCAAGCCACTATGTACTCTATCTCTTCAAGCTTTTAAATAGTGTTCTTGGGCATTCAAAAGTACAGCATGCTACTGGAGAGTCACTGTGGAATTCACAAAAGTGTGGGTCACTAAGTAATAATCATATTAAACTCTATATTTAGGCACAGTAAATAAAGAAGCACTTCTATTTCATTAGCTATTAAGCATCCACAACAAGATATATGCAGAATCTCTACTAAGGAAATCCAGATTTATGCTGCCCCAGCTTTATATACTCAATTCATCTTCCCATGATTCCAAGCAGCATTACTAAAACCCAGAATATTTGCAGAGGACAAATTACAGGTACTCAACATGTTACTATTGGTGATGTGGTTTTAGCATATCATATCCTATAGTGGCCAGAGAGCTGACAATGAATTTGGGTTTTGAGGGAGCAGGAAATGGATAGACTTTGGACACATTTTTTTTTCTTATTTAATAAATCTAGGGTGTTGTCCAAAATGGTGGTGATGTCCAAGGGCTTTTTTCATTTGGAATCAGGCATTCATGCTGAGTTTGTCACTTTGCAATTTAGGGAATTAAATTGCTTGCAATGAGTCCCTGTCCCAGTTGACTTGAAATCCAGAGAATGCCATTTAATTCTATGTCCCATCACTGTGGTTTCAGCCAGTAAATATTCCATTTCTTCCTCATCAAAATTTATTTTGAGCTTTTTAGCTTTTATGTCTTTAGATATTTATTTCACCCCTATTTAAAGATATTTCCTACCTTTACTTTGACTTTGAAACAAATTAGGGTCTAATAAATTGCTGGATATAATTGTAGAGTGACAAGCAATTTTTTTTTCTGTTTGAGAACTCATGAAAGATAGAACAGTCCCTAAAGACTGGAAGGGGGAAAGCCCATGATATTATTTTTAAAAAAAACACTTGACTTGGGAGTTGTAGAGTAATTGGTTTATTTCAATACCTAGGAGGTTGCTAGAACAGATTCTCAGATAATCAATTTGTAGTTACTTAGAAGAGTTAGAAGATAAGGAGGGGCAACTGGTAGGATTTTGTAAAGGCTAACTTACCTTCCTTTTATGATAATGTAGCTAAGCTTTGCAATACACCAATGAATAGTGAATAGAGCTTTGGACTTGAAGTCACAAGCCCTGAGTTCAAATCCCACCTTAGATACTTACTAGCTGTGTGACATTGGGCAAGTCACTTTATATCTCTCTGTGACTCAGTTTCCTTATCTGAAAAATGAGCTGGAGAAGGAAATGGCAAGCCACTCTAGTATCTTTGCCAAGAAAACCTCCAAATGGGGTCACGTAGAGTCAGACATGACTGAAATGGCTAAATAACAACAACAATTGAGTGATAAAGTCTGGTACTGAATAAAACATAATGGCAGACATGGGGAAAGGATGAAAGCATTAGTCTATGAACTTCAGTAAGTCTTGATTCTGTCTAGAATGACATTTTCATGAAGAAATTCTAAATATGTAACCTAGAGACATTATTACCAGTAGATTTGTAGGGAGCATGTTGGCAGAGTACCCTAATAGTTTAGTATCAGGCCACTAGATTTTAAGCATCTCAAGGGCAGGCACCATACCTCTTCCACACTGCACTCCTTACAGTGCCTAGCATAGTGCTTTGCATATAATAGGTGCTAGAGGAAGCAGTATGTTGTAGTGGAAAGCACAGGACATAGATTCAGAAAAAACCCTCAATATAAGTCCAACATAGATTGAGTTATATGATCATGGGTCAATCCCTTAAGTTCTAGGAATCTAAATTTACTCATCTGTAAAATGAAAATAACGTTTGCACTATCTGCTTAATGGGATTTTTGTAAGGAAAATGCTTTATAAAATGCTATTTAAATGGAATCTGTTATTATGGGTGCTCACTAATGTTTTGATGAATGAACTGTATTAAAGGGCTGAACCGAATGAATTTCACAGCATTCAGTACTTGGGGCAGCAATTTCTGCAAGGTTTGGGGCTTGCGAGATGGAAGGTGCTCTTTAAAGACTAAATGAAAAAACCAGATATCTTGAATTTGAGAATCTCCTGATTCTTTAAAGGGACTATTTCCAGAGTGTTTGAATACCCAAAGGCTCCATAAAACATTACATTTATACACAATACACATCAGCTGGATAGTTAGGAATGATTACTTTTGAAAGATTACCACTTAGCTTATTACTTAAATGTTTTCTTTAGGGGAGGGGGTCTGCACCAGTGATTTCAATGGTGTGAGGAACTCCTGGCATGAAAATTCCCTCTACTAATGTTAAATGAATGAATGAAAAAGTACATTTTAAGTACTTACTTTGTGCCAAGCACTGTGCTAAGAACCACAGGAAAGTTGACACATCCTTTTTAGTAACAAGGGCAGGACTGATTTGATTATGGCTCCAGAGTTGGCAGTTCTTCAAGGGAGGGAGGTAAGTATATGTTTAGACATGAGGAGAAAGGCAAGGTCCAAGAATCTAGAAGGTGTAACAAGAGATAGGACCAATGGCAAGAAAATGGCAGGGGTGGAAAGTGAAGTACTTCTGGGGCTGGATAGACATTTTGGGCCATGGGAGGCACTCAACAATTGGTACAATATAGACTGAAAAGTGAGAGCTATAGAGCTGAGAGAATTAAGGTACTCCAGAAAGATTCAATGGCTGGGCAGATAGTAAGGTCCAGTGGTCTGAAGGGAGCAATGTCAGGCAGGGAAGATACCAAAAAAGTGGCTGGCTAAACCTTGTAATTTATTGTCTGAGACCCAGAAAGGTTGTGTTGTGCCCTGAGTTACACAGAGAGTATGTGTTTGTCACATTCTTGAACCCAGGCCTTTTTTCCAAGGTTGATTCTCTATCCACAATACCATGCTGACTTTCATTAATTATACTGATTTAATTTGTTTGGAAGAAGAAACAATGGAGAGTATGCCAAGTCCAAGGTAGAGAAAGGCTCTAATAGATATCTTCTTTTTTTTTTCATTGACCTAAATATTGGTCAAGTTGTCCCTTTGTCTTAGCAGATTTAGACATCTGTTTAGTTTGACATTAATACAGGGTCAAAGGACCCTTTCTAACATTTTTGCTTGGGAGCCTAAGATTTAATCTTACGCTATTGACCAACATTTTAAATTTCTTCTTAATGCTTTTTGTTTTTACATAATATACATTTCTAAAACTTTCCCTCCTCCACCTATCTACCTTACTCAACAAGTCTTTCCTTGTAATAAAGAGAAAAAAAGCAACAGAAAGTTTAAGAAAACAACCCAACATACTGACTAACCCTGATATATATAGTATTCTACACTCATAGTCTAATGTTATGGGAATCTGAAGATCTTCCCTGCCCCTAGGCCCTTTGCTAAAGTGGCTACGTGACTCTGAGGACCTTTGGATATTTGAAAGTATACTCTGTTCCCTAATAGGCTGAATGTGGTCACGTGGAGCCTGTGGCG
>JAQQSV010000245.1:0-87531 GCA_028646515.1 Pseudochirops corinnae
CCCTCTCTGGTAACTGAATAGGTAACTGATGTAAGGGTCAGACGCTGGAAGCCGTCTGCTGATCTGTTTTTCTGTTTGTTTGTAACTTCTGTTTGTATTCTCTGAAGTTCAGGGTGCTGACTTTTCCCCCTGAACTAGGTAAATGATATGTTTGATTAAAGTAAGATTGTTAACCCATTTTGAGTTGCTTTCCTTTAGAAAAGCATATCTAAGAACCTGTGCTAGTAGCCGCCCTAGGTATGCTAGGGTGCTTACTGTTACAAGAGGTCAGTTGTTCAGGATCGCACAACTTATTAAGTATCATATTGCAGACTTGAACTCAGATCTTCTGACTCCAGGGCCAATGTTCTTTCCACTAAACCACTGCTATGGTTATTCTCTGTTTTCTTTCCAATAGGAATAACTATCACCTCATTTTGCGTTGTTGCTCTAGAGGAATTTTTACCTACAGCTTCAGTCCCATCAGTGTCTCTTTTTGAGATAATAGAAAACACCATGCAGACATGAACCGAGATGACTAAGACTTCACTTTTTTCCCCATAATGGTCTAACCAAAAGGACAATTTTAGCTACTGTCTACAAACTAGTTTTTATCTGGGTAAGCTCAATGCTCTAGGAGGTGATGATTTATCATCACAAAGGGAAAACGTTTAACTTCAGGTGGTAACTTTTATGTGTCCCTTGATAGCTGCCTTCTACACAGTTAATGGTACACAGATAATTATAGCCAGACTTGCTGTAGGGGTCTAAACATAGCTTTGGGTGATCACACACTTACATTTAGACTTCCTTTTTGCATTCGTACTTACTGGCAATCGTACTTTTTCCCTAGCTGACATTTCTTTATTTTGTGATTCCCAAGTATTTTTCTGATGGCTCTCACTTACTAAACAGTTATCTTGGTGAAGAAGGTTTTTTTTGTGGTTGTTGTTCCTCCTTCCTCCCAGGCTCCCCCCTGCTATGTCCTCTTTATTTCTTCCTGGTTCTTGGAGCTTGGCCAGTTGTTAGGAGACTTGCATCTGTTGTACAGCCTAAATATAATGAATCATTATTCTGAGGAGTTCCTGACTTTCTCTGTCTTCCTTTCACACATGCTACGTGGCATAGGACAAGGTCTGCCTTTTTTCTCTGCATTAACCCTGGAGAGTTACTACATTATGTCAAGAGTCCCCTTTCTCTCTTTCTTAGGAGCTGAGTCTTGGCCTTCCTTCTTCACTGTTCTGCAAGACATGCAATAATAACTTTTTTTTTTAGAGTTCTGAGCAATTAACTTCCTACTCTGACCCTGAAGTTATGAAGACAAAAGAATGTCCATTTTCATTTAAGAATATAGCCATCCAAGGAGTCTTCCTTTGAACAAAAAGAAAATCCCCAGTATAGAGTCCTATCTCTTTAAAAAAAAAAAAGCAATTGGTTCACTGGTTGTATAGCAACAAAATGCTCCAAAATAATGTCCAGCAGAGGGAACTCTCCTCCTTTCTAGCACACAGGATGGTAATATGTACATTGGCTATTTTCCAAAATCTATCTACCAACAGTATGGCATAGAACATTTACCTGATACAATAACCATCCATCTTTTTTTATTATTGCTTTTCTGAATATTTATATTTTCGCTGCAAAAAAAAAAAAGCTTATTTTCTATTTGTCCTTCATGTGCCTTTTTTTCTATTCTCTGTTTGTATCAGAGCAATTAACCCCAAGTTCATAGTACATCATCTGATCTGTGTACATTATAAAAAGATTAATACAGTTCTTGATGCAAGCAAGTTTATGGAAACATGGGCACATTGCCCTTCATATTTAATATGACGCTTGTGGTGGGTGATCAGTGTTCCTATATAGACCTTCAAAATGGTGCATGACTTTTGTTTTGCATCATCTTAACATTTGCAGTGTCCCATTCTGCCTCAGATAGTCCTTCTCACTTTGTAGGACTTCAGTTGGCCCTTTATTTGAACATTAGAAGGTCCGATTAGGGAGCAAGAAAACTATATTATGAGAAACAGAGAGATGATTGGGAATTTTTTTAACCTGGAGTAAAAACCATCGTTGGGGATAAAATAGCAGTGTTGTTGTCCAATCATATCCAAATCTTTATGACACCACTTGGGGTTTTCTTGGCAAAGATACTGGAATGGTTTGCTGTTTCCTTCTCCACTTCATTTTATAGATGAAGAAACTGAAGCAAACAGGGTTAAGCGACTTCCCCAGGGTCACACAGCTAGTAAGTATCTGAAACCAGATTTGAACTCAGGAAGAGTAATCTTCCCTGAATCTGGTACAACATTCTGTCTACTGCACCACCTACCTGCCCAAAAGATAGCAGTGACCTACGGACAGTGGTCAGGAGGGAAAAAGGTGACCTGACCCTCATCCTCATTAAGGAATAATGCAGAGGATGTGGTTGCTTAGGGGTAGTTGTACCACTTGGTGCCACAACATAGTCTGGGACAATATGAGGATGACTTTGGGGAGGCAGCATTTCATCCTCACCTCCCCTCCAGTTGGTGTTTGCAATCAGAGACAAAGCTCCATATATCATGTGCTTAGCAATGGCTCTCGAGGGAAGAAAGAAAAAAAAATTAACTTTACAAGCCTAGATCAAGTTATTAGATAAGCTCTGGAGTTTCAAAATTTTATAAAGGATACTACCTAAATAGGATATTATTATTCTTACCAATAACCAATTAATGAATTAATTTAAAATGTAAATAATTGTGCATTTGAATATAATCCAGCACACATGTATTTACTATCTATTCAGGAACTACCCCAGCTTTGTACAAAGGAACCATGTTTTTTCTCATTGTGAAGAGTTGAGCAGCATGGTATGACATGTGCAGGGAACTGGCCAAAAAGCCAGAAAAAAATGGGTCCAAATCTGCCTCTATTAAATGCAGCTCTTGAACTCAGTGACCTCTCAGATAACTTGTAGTTCAAAATCTATAATCCTAGAACTATTAATGTGAATAAGCAAGTCACAAACATTCAGTTAGCATTTGCTATGTATTTGGCACTATCTAAGCAAAGGATACAGAGGAGCAAAAACTGAATTATCTCTGATATGCCAAGTAACTAAAGGATGGCTGGAATATTTCCATTTTGATTTCTCAATCCTGCCTGAAAACTGCATGAGAAATAATAGGTCCAAAGGTTTTAGAGGTCATCTTGTACAACTTCTCCTTGTACCTTCAAGTAGATCACATTTTAACGGAGAGGAGGCAATATTCAAAAATTACACATACAGTATCTATGTAGTGTAGATGGGTGCTAAATCTCAGAGGAAAGGCACTGGGACTTGGGAGCCCTCCTTTCATTTTTAAATCTGTGATTCTATGAAATGTGAAAGGACTTAAAGGAAGAGTGCTAGCATTTGGGGTAGATCCTTTGTAGAAGAGGGCAGCTAGGTAGAACAATGCTAGGCCTGGAGTCAGGAAGACCCGAGTTCAAATGTGATCTCAGATACTTACTAGCTATGTGACTCTGGGCAAGTCACTAAACCCTTTTTATCTCAGTTTCAACATCTATAAAATGAGTTAGAGAAGGAAATGGCAAACCATTCTAGTATCTTTGCCCAGAAAACCCCAAGTTGGGTCATGAAGAGTAGGATATAATTGAACCACAGCAACATGGCTCTCTTATCTCCAACGAGGGTTTTTATTCCAGGTTAAAAAAATTCCTAGTCATCTCTCTGTTTAACACAATTGACAGCTATTTTCTTGGTCCCTAATCAGTCCTTCTGTGTTCAAATAAAGGGCCAACTGAAGTCCTACAAAGTGAGAAGTAAATATTAAAACATTGCAGAGCGAAAGTTATACACCATTCTGAAGGTCCATATAGGAACATTGTTCAGCCATCACAAGTGTCATGGAAGGAACTTTCAAAGTAAGTAGAAGAGAGAAGACGAATCAGAAATGTTGAACCAGAAAGACTTCTTGTATTAAGCAAGATTTTTACTATATTTCATAGGAAACAAGGAAGCAGAGATGAGGAAGGAGAACATTCCAGGAAAGGGACAGAGCTAGTGAAGAGACAGAATGGGGTGATGGAGTGTCATATGTGAGTAAAAGCAAGGACAGTGTAATTGGAGCTTAGGATACATGAAAGGAAGTAAAGTCTAAGAGACCTGGAAAAGGAGTGAGGGTCAGGTTGTGCAGGACTTTAAAAGTGAGGATTGATCCCTAGATAGAACAGGGAACCACGGGAATTAATTGAGCAGGAAGGTGACGTGGTCAGACTTGAACTTTAGAAAGATCACTTGAGCAGTGGGGAAACCAACTAAATGGCTATTGCAATAGTCCAGGTATAATGGGATGAGACTCACACCATGAATGTGTTGAACTTGAGATATCCATAGAATATCCAGTTGGAAGTGTCTAAGAAGCAGTTGGTGATATGGATGAAAATGGAGCTCAGGAGAGAGCTTAGGGCTAGCTATAGAGATTTGGGAATCAGCTGCATAGAGAAGATAATTGAACTCATAGGAATTAATGAGATCACCAAGGGGAATAATAAGATGAAAAAGGAAAGGGGTGGCTAGGTGGCACAGTGAATAGAGCACCAGCCCTGGAGTCAGGAGGACCTGACTTCAAATCTGGCCTCAGACACTTAAAAAAAAAAACTAGCCATGTGACCTTGGGCAAGTCACTTAACCCCAATTGCCCTACCTTCCCCCCATCAAAAAAAAAAAAAGCAAAAAAAGAAAGAAGAGAAGAAAGCCCAAGACAGAACCATGAGGGGCATCCATAATTAGTAGACATAACCTGGATAATGATCCAACAAAGGAGTCTGGTAGAAGGTGAACTGGGAGAGAGCAGTATCTCAAAAATCTCAAATGGCTGCATGCAGAAGAGGGTTATTGACAGTGTCAAAGGTTACATAGAGATCAAAAAGGATAGGCACTGAGAAAATATCATTGGATTGGACAATTATTATGCCTCTCATAGGAAACATGTTTATTCCAAGTTTATTCTCTTCATTGGTCTCCAACCAATGTGGTTGCTCAGGCTAATGTTAAAGATAAGAGAATATCAATGCATATCATATTCAAGAAAAAGTAAAGAGAAATGAAAAAAATTAAATATTCATATTTTTACAGAATTATGGTTTTTTTCCACCATTTTTTAATGTACAGTCTTCAGAGGTAGTATCTACAGATCTACCCATCAGAAAAATACAAGAATATCCATAATAAATGAAGAGAAAAGAAATTGGTGTAGCCAAGAGGAAAATAGGAATTTGATCTATATGCATGAATAGCAGCATTCCTTATTTCTTTGGCTGAGGTGCCAAGTACATGAATGGAGAGTAATGAAAATTAAACCACATCATCCACCAGCCCTTCCTCCATATCAATAAAAGCAAACTCATGACTAGGGAAGGAAGAAATGTGCATTGGCCTAGGAGATATTTGTAATTGGGAACAGTGAATCCTTAATGAGGAGTGTCTCCTCTATTGAAATCCCACATGTGATCTAATTTTTAAGCAGCTGTTTTGGGAGGAGATCTATCTAGACAAGTATTTAGCAAATGCAAGGATCTCTATATAAAATAAATTATATCCTGCTCTACAGATTAATTTCATTATTATCCCTGATTAACCAGGCGAAATTATGATAGCCAACTACCTATAAGCCAAATTCTATATAGAAGGAGGTGGCTGCATGGTTAGATAGAGATAATTTAAGATGACACTGTCATGATAAAGACAAATGAATGCAGAGTCCATACTAGGTATTCATATCCAGCCTACCTGATTTGTCAGTTATTATCTGAGGAAAAAAAAAATAATGAAATGATCCTTCCTTTTCCTTTGTATAACTTTTCTTTTTTTTTTTCACGAATTTGTGTGTCATCCTTGCACCAGGGCCATGGTAATCTTCTCTGTCTTGTTCCAGTTTTGGTATATGTGCTGCCCAAGCAAGCACCCTTTGTATAACTTTTGATTTGACCTTATCTTAATTGAAAGCAGTTGCTCAAAAGGACATTATTCTTCCCCTTCCCCCAACATGCATTACCCAGACAAGTCAGATAACATTAACCTAAATACCAGTCATTTAGAAGCTTAATTTCTCTGGCTTCTCTAATTGGTGGGATAACTTCCATTTTTGTGTGTGTGTCACCAGCATGAGTCTCTTTCAAGAACAGATGCTTTCAGCAAATAACAACAGAATATTCTCCTCCCCTTCCCCATTTTCTTTCCATTCTTCTCATCCTCTTACCCTAGACCTGTGCCTCCATATGCAAACCATGTTGCTGTTGGTTCATTTTCTTGCCAGCTGAGTGTTCTTTTCTGTTGTTTATTTTTTAAGATGCATCTGTGACAAAAAAGAAAAAGCTACTGAATTTGCTTCAGTGTGCCAAGGAACTGAAGTGTGGCTTGAATATTTCCATTTTGATTTGTCGTCCTCTCTGGAAACTGTACTGGGTAATAATAGGTCCAAAGGTTTTAGAATAGAAAAGGATCTTGGCGGTCATCTAGTCCAACTCCTCATTTTTCAGGTAAGGAAACAGCAACCTAGAAAAGGGAAGTGAATCACCCAAGGTCACATAGTGAGTAGCAGGAATTACAATTCAGATCATCTGATCCATTCACTTCAATCAAATCAATACAATTCAAACTCAGTGCCCTTTTCAGATACTAAGCAATCTCTAATATGTTATATTTGTATAGCATATTACGAAAGATTTCTACATACATTATCTTATTAGATCCTCATAATGGCTTTTATGAGAAAGCAGAACAAGTATAACCATTTGATAGATAGATAGATTGATAGATTTATCTCTTTCAATATAATTGGTTTCCTTTCTCTCCCTAAATATTTTATTGAATGCATTTAAAAATATTATTCTAAAAACAGATCCTTAGGGTCCATCAGACTGCTTTGGGGGGAAAAGACCCAAAAAGTGTTAAGAACTTTTGCCTTAGTAAAGAGCAATCACGGTGGAAACAATCTCACTTTAATATTTGTATCACCAGAGGTCTCCAAACACACATATAGTGGCTTCCATTACTGGTTTCAGCACTAGAAACTGAAGAATGTAGTTTGTGACGGTCATTTCTGGCTCAACATAGACTCAGTGGAGAAAGGACCTTACTCCAAGGAAATATGTGAAAGCTGTAGCTCTTCATGGACACCCTTCAATGACTGTTAAAGATATTGTAGCAGCTATCGGAGTGTTTCAATGATCATTCAAACCTAAAATAGAACAGGATGAGTTGCACTGGAGTACAAGGGAGAGTGTGATTGAAAATGAAAAATAGCACTAAGAGCTGTAAAAGTATTGCTCCAAAAGAACTTTAGTAATCCTAAGAAAATAAACAGATCCCTGCAGGAGACCTGGCAGTTTGTTCTTCTACAGGCTTCTTGAAGTTAGGAGAAGAGCATGAACATCAATTTTGTTTTGTTTTTTAAAGATAGTTAACTATTGCTGTGAAGAAAAATGCATGTCATGTTCAAGACTACATAAACACTCAAGGACTGGAGATTGGAAAGAAGAAATGTTTCTGATTAAATTCACTTTTTTATTAAGATTTTGCCAACACTGTTGTAAGAAGTTCAGGATAGCTTGGAAAATGTGTTCATCTTCATTGCTATAAAACCACCCAGTAATGTTTAGGGAACTTTTTTTAAACTTTAAGAGGGCCAGGAAGTCTTGCCCCAGCAACAAACACACTTTCTGGAACAGAGTTTGTATTTAATAAATGTTTGTTCATTGATTTACTGAATAAGCTATAGATCAGGTTAGGCTTAGATACTTTTAGATAAGTATTAGACTTCCTAAACCATATGTAAAAAGCTAATTATTTACTATTTTTTGAAAGGTATTAAAAGTGACTCTGAAAAGTAACACACTGTGGAAAAATATTTTTTTGTTTATTATTTAGTAGCATTATTTGAACTTTATATGGCTAGACAATTATGTAACCCAAAAGCTTAGTGTAGAGGTCCGGTTGATCTGAGATACTCCAGGGATGCTTGGATTACACACAATACTTGTTTGGATTCACCCAGAGCTTATGTTTTGGGTTCCCCAGATTAGATTAATATAAAATTATATATTATAATGTATAATTAATATATAACTGATATATGCCTCAAACTGCCCTTCTCTTAGAGACTACCTACTGCCTACATGAGTCTGATGGAGATGTCCTTACTCCCTTACCTGAACTCAAATGTAAACCTCAAAGAGAATGGATAAAGAACCACCCCTTCTTCTGGCTCTCTCTTTCTACCAAACGACCTAATACATTGAAATCTATTTCATATTTTGTGGTTTATTCTTATGACTAACAACAGCTATTAAATGAGAACAAAGGAGGTCTATGGCATCAATACTATATTGCTCCTACGTATGGT
Source organism: Pseudochirops corinnae (assembly GCA_028646515.1). NCBI lineage: Eukaryota > Metazoa > Chordata > Mammalia > Diprotodontia > Pseudocheiridae > Pseudochirops > Pseudochirops corinnae. Next base: position 8,370 of record JAQQSV010000245.1, read on the forward strand.
CAGGACAGAATCCTAAACTCATAGATTTAGAGGTTGAATGAACCTTAGAGATCACCAAGTCCATCCCCCTCATTTTTCAAATGAGGAAACTGAAGCCAAGAAGTAACGGTAACAAAGGAATTAGGTAGGTACAGTAAAGATTGGAGAGCAGGTCCTCTGGTTTTGGATGCAATTTTCTCACCGATTGCCTCACTCTCCTGACCTCCCTTATTCTAGCACCCCACCTTTCTCCCTCCCCAAACCTGTTCAAAAGGTTTATCAGGCTTACTTTTATGGCACAGTGTAGCCACTTCTCAAAGAATGTGTAAATTTACCCTTGCCAGTGAACACAAACATATGGAAAGTTCTAAGCAGTGGAAGCAGCTAGTGTGCAAAATTATATAATGGTTGCAAATTACTGACTTCCATCAATCTCTTTATTCTTCAGATGAGCATTTAGCTCCTCTTGTGTGCCCATGATTGTACTACACACTGTAGGTGTGCAAAAATAGAGCAAGTATGTGGCCCCTTTCCCCCAAGAGTTTTTCCTAGTTGGGGAGAAAAGATGTGCATGGATAAAGCAACTGTAATGCAATCTGACATTATAATGCAATATATAATCAAATGAGAAAGTTTTTCCCAAAGCGTGAGCTGAGACATTTGTAGTTATTGCAAGGAGTCCATGAGTGCATATACACATCAAGCAATTTCATTTTTATTTTTGGCTCCAGCAAAAATACAGAATGACTAAATAGAAAAACAATCACAAACTTGCTTTCCTCTATCAGATCCTGTTCTCATGCTCCATTGTGATATAGAGACAGCCTTGGTTTCTCAAATGTTATGCTTCCGGAGCGTAAGCTTTGACAAGTTTTGCCATGCTGGAAAGGCAATGAGTATGACCCCAGTGACAGTCAGGGCCTTACTGAGGACCAGCCAATCTAAGAAGTGAGAAGCATGTTACCAATTGGTGGGCCACTAAGGAAGGAATTTTTTTATTCATAGCAGCCCCTGAAAGAAGAAAAATTGGAAATGACCCTGATTCCCTGCACTTCCATAATTATGATGATAAAATGACCACCAAAAGGGATCACAGGGTATTAAGAATCATCTGGTTTTTAGATCATTCATAAAAATTAACTATAAATATTCTAAATATGAGATCTTTCACCAGTAATCACAAATTGGTGGATTTCCAGTAGTAGTTGACCACAAAAGGAAATCACAACTAAACAGTCTCTCCAAAACGGCACTAAGGCTCTCTTTGGAGAGTCAAAGGAGTTGGAAGCATTGATTTCATCATCCACCCAAAGCAGCTTAGAATATCATTTCATAGGATATTTTTCTCCTGTCATCTTGCAGTGATCATGATGAGGGAAAGAAAAAAAAAACACCATAATGATAATTGTAACTTATGTACCAGTATCTATTCCAAGTGATTAAAAAAAGAAATTCTACACAGATTCTCTAAAATCATCCAAAACAAGTCAAGTACTTTGTTACTTTGATACTTGGTGACTAAAGTCTTAAAGCTGACATAAGAGAAAAATTCAGAAAATATGGGTTAAATTTGAGAAATCAAAGAGATTTTGAGAAATCAAAGTGTTTATAATCTACTCATTAATCTCGCAACCCTCTGTCAGGAAACACTTTATTCCTAAAGAGAATAAGAAAGTTCTATGCATGGTGAGAACCAAATAAAATCCCTCCAAAAATGAAATTGAGTATATTTTAATGACTAAGAAGCGCCATATTACTAATGTGGGAGTCATATCAGAATCAGCTATTGGTGTGCTTTATAATATCAGCTATGTAAGCAAAGCTCAAAATCAACATGAAATTAGAAGAAAAACTAAAGATGAAAAGAAACTGAAAAATTGCAAAAATTCTAACCTGACTGGTTCCAAAAAGGGTTGCCAAAAGATTGGAAAATGAGGGTGGGGGAAGTCAAAGACATTGACCATATCACCATTTCCTGCAAAAATGTAAGCAATATTAAGCATAAGTTTAATAGTTGCCATAACAATGAGGCCAAAAGAACATAGAAACTGCTTTTTTCACTAATTATTTGAATTCCTAGACATGTGAAAAAGAACCAGTTTAGAATACACACTCATTAGTCAAACACTACAGTAGAAGTTTATCTAGATTGTGAATATCACCATTTAAAACAGCAAAAAGCAACAGAAGTAAAAATAAGCCATTGGAAAACTGGACATGAACTGAACTTTGTAGTGGTTCCATACCCTTTTAAGTCTGAAGACCCCTTTTTAATACTTACTGTTCTCCCAGCCTTTGAAAGAGTAATGACATCCTCACAGTAGAGTAGAATTTTTCAGAGAAACTTTCTTAGAAATCATAAGATTTGAGGTGAATTTAGTCAAAGGAATGATTGTTGTAGATCGGCCACAGGGGAGAAGGCAGACCAACTTAAGTGTAGTGTGATGCCAGAGATGCCAGAGACAGATAGAAGAAATATCTAGATGGAGAATAGTGACAGCCTCGCTGTAGCTCTAGTTCATACCTATTGCCCACACAAGAGAAGTGGATGGATTTTTTCAAACTATGTGTGAATTTTCAAGGGAAGTGTTTGAAATAAAATTTAAAGCCTTTGTAATAATATAGTACCTTAATTTGTATGCTCCTACAGTTTAGAAAGTGCTTTCACTTATCTCATTTTATCCTCGCAACAACTGGCAAGATAATTCTATCTCTATTTTAGAGATTAGAGAACTGTCAGAGATACTGTCCTTTACCCAAGATCGCCTACGTAATAAATAGGAGATCTGGGAATAGAACTCAGGTTTTCAGATTACTAGTCTAGCACTCATATCTATTTAACATTGTCTTCCATAGGTGCTATAAGACTGAACTTTACATAAGTATATTTCATTTTAAGTGTTAAGCTTTTTTATGGGAAAATAACCTTCATTTTGCTGGTAGAAAAATATGGGGATTTAGGAGTTTAGATTAGACATAAGGAAGAATTTTCTGCCAAGGATTCTGAAGTGAGTCATGAAATCTTTCTCAAAAAATGTAAAAATAGAATCAAATTTCATGTCATTGAACTGGGCTTGTTGTGAAATAGTGCTGTCAGAAGAATGGACTTTGATACTTCACAGTCCTGTAACTTTATGATCTAATGTTCTCTAAAGCTATGCTGGAAGAGTACAAGCTCTGCCAGGTCCTACCGAGTTTAAAAACCTTCAAGTATACACCTAACAATGCACTGTTTCTAGGAGTCAACTTTGTTAAGTTTGGAAAGGCCCCATCTGCAATTCTCAAAGGCTGTCTCTCAGGTCATAGAAGGGGTTATCTTTTCTGAGATGGTTGAAAGTACCCCTTTCAATTTAAAAAAACAAAAAACAAAACACATCCTCAGACTATTAGCTTACAATTATATAATTTTGTGGAAACATTTTGACAAAAAGAATTGCTCTGAATTAAATTACCCCAGTTCACACAAGATGTCAGTGTGTGAAAGAAATCCACACAATATAATGAAAAAAGCAACATGTTTGTAGTCAAGAATTTGCATTTTAGTCCTAGCTATGATACTACTTTTGTGACTTTGGACAAGTCACTTAAACTCTTTGTGCCTCAGTTTCCTCATCCATACAAGGAAGAATTTGGCCTGCGTGATCTCTAAAGTCCCTTCCAGATATAACTCTTGTGATCCATATAAACCAAGAATACATCTCTCTTGTGTTTTGTTTTGTTTGGGGCAGGGTAGGAGGATGTGGTAAAGTTTCTTACCTTTTTTTTCTTTATATAAAAAAACAATTTCTGCCTGCACATCATGGGAATTGGAAGCTATAAACATCTCTAATTCACAGTTGGTCTGTGTTCCAAAGAAAATCATATGAAAGCCTATTTGGAAATTGAAGTGCATTTTCACATAGAAATGATGGTGTTTAGGTTTCCAGGCCAGCCTTCAAAAAGCCCACCTAACTCACAAAGTAGCTATAAGAACAAATTGGTATTTATCATAAGACATGTAAAGCCACTTTATAGCAAAGCATTCTAATTGTTTTGATGTAAGAGAATTTTTTTAAAAAAATTAATACATTGCTAAAAATAATATTATTTACAGACTACTTACAATGACTATAAGTTCTATTTCATTTTTGAAGGTGTAAGGGTAGGATTCTTTTAGACTTTAGGAAATTTTCAGGTCATATGGGACAAGAAGAGACATTAAGATATAAGTGATGATCTTTCAGGTGTCATAAAATAATTCCAAACCTGGTAGGGGATTTGAGGCTATGAGTAGTTCTCTCTCTCTCTTTCTCCCCTTCTCTCTCCCTCTCCCTCTCCCCTCTCTGTCTCTCTGTTTCTCTCTCCCTCTCTCCCTCCCTTTTGTTCCCTCCCTCTCCCTCTCTCTCTTTCTCTTTCTCTCTCTCCCTCTTTCTCTCTCCCTCTCTCTCTCCCTCCCTCTCTCTCTCTCTCCCTCTCTCTCTCCCTCTCTCTCTCTCTCTCTTCTCTCTCTCTCTTTATCTGTCTCCTCCCTTCTTCCTTCCCTCCCTCCCTCTCTCTCTCTGTCTCTGTCTGTGTCTTTATCTGTCTCCTTCTCCCTTCTTCCTTCCCTCCCTCCCTCTGTCTCTGTCTCTGTCTCTCTCTCTCTCTGTGTTTGTGTGTGTGTGTGTGTGTGTGTGTGTGTGTGTGTGTGTGTAGACTGCAGCAGTACCTTTTCCCTAGCTACTCATTTGCATAGACCAGTAGAAGAATGCTTGACGTTAGAAAAACTGAGACAGCATGAACATCAGAGCTATTTGGCAATTGAGCAAATGGTCATTTTTGATTGGGGTCTAATCTAAAGAGATGAAATTTTGAGAAATGTATGGGATACTCATCATAAATTAGGGTGATTTCTCTCATTTAAGGGGCTCAATCATGAATCAGGGACAACTTAATCAATAAACATTCATTAAGCACCAGCTTTGTGCCAGGCACCATGCTAAGTGCTGAGAATACAAATTAAAAAAATAAAGACAGTCCCTGCCCTCAAGAAGGCATGTTGGAGAAGTCAGTCAGAAAAATCCCGAAGCAGTATAGCCAAGTGAGAAATGAGGAGATAGCTGAGCTGAGTTCTCTCCTTAACTGGAGGTTTGCGGTTCTTGGCCCCACCATCAGAAGGGAAGTCTAAACCTTTGCTTTCCTACCTCCTGCCTAGAAAATGACAAGCCTTAGAGCCCTGACTCTGACAGAACAAAACCAGGGAGGCTTCTACAAATCCTAGGCTAATAGTCTCTGCTTCTTCTAAAAGAGTACAGCAGTATCCACGCTGAGGGTAGCAGGTGGTAGACACTACTGCTACCCATCAAGGAGTAAACCCAGGGAGTCCAGTGGATTGACTCATCCAACAGAGATACAGTTCTCTGTGAGAAGCAAGCCCAGCTGAGCAAATAGCCTAGAAACAAAGCTGTGCCCTGGTTTGCCAAGGAGCAAATTTAGAATAACAATGAAACTTCTAAATGTATACCTGCTTTTTCTACAGATGCTACAGTACCAAATTATGTGGGAAGGGGTAGGTTGGTAATTACTATTCTTTCTATATCCTATAAGTAAATGCATTGGCTAAGAACCAGTTGAGTCTACGGACTGGTTATTAAAGGGAAGAACACAGGTAGGGGCTCAAGAACTACATTAGCAGGATTAGCTGTCGTGTCACCCCTCTGAAGATCTCGTGTGTGTGTGTGTGTGTGTGTGTGTGTGTGTGTGTACACATGCATGCATGCACAAATTTGGTATCCCAAAGGAAATGTTGCAAAGAGAAAAACAAAAACCTCCCAGCAGAAGTCAGTTTATGTGCCAGATATGCCGTTTGAAGTCTCCCCACTTCTGACTGTTGTTGATTCCTGATACACTGCAAGGTACTAGCCAGGAGTAGGAAGTGCTGGATAGCAGGCAGCTGTCCAACAGTGCTGACAGCAAGGAGCAAGAGTCAGTGTGTGGGGCAGTAGTCATGGGAATTAGTGGTGACAAGTGGCAGGCGGGAGCAAAAAGGACTCCCTCTCTCTCCTCAACATCTGTTCCCACGTAGCAGCAGCAGTGGGAGGAGGATCGACAGAAAAATTCAGGTCAATTTATATCCAGGTCAGCTTGTACCCTGTGATTTATTATAGAGAAAAAATTAAACAGCTGACTGGCACAAGCCCTTCTATAGTGAATAGCCAGTGGAAAAACTGTAAAATAATAATAGAGTGATAGAAAATAAAATGTAAAAAGGAATGATGATAAGCAATACCTTTGACCTGATGAGGGCGTGCTTATTCAGGGTCTCTGTTGGTTCAAACAGGGATGATACAGCTGGGATGAAACCTTAGTACAAGAGGCAGTTACGTCCCCATAACCCAGTAAAACTTTGGGGTTTTGCCCACTGAGTATTACTTGTTACTGCTGCTGTTGTTGTTCGTTCATTTCTGTTGTATCTGACTCTCTGTGACCCCATTTGGGGTTTTTGCGGTCATCATACTGGAGTGGTTTGCCATTCCCTTCTCCAGCTCATTTTACAAATGAGGAAACCGAGGCAAACAATAAAGTGACTTGCTGAGGGTTGCACAGCTAGTTAGTGTCCGAGACAGGATTTGAACTCAGGAAGATACTGGCACTCTATCCACTGTGCCACCTAGCTGCCTTAGGTGGGGGGCAGCTAGGTGAATTAGATTGAGTATTTGTATTTTAATTAGATTGTGGATTGAGATTAAAAGAGATATCCATACTGCTTATTTCCTACTAGACCAGATATTCTTAACCAGGGATCCATGAACTAGATTTTAGAAGTTTTTTTATAACTGTATTTCAATACAATTGACTTCCTTCATAATTCTTTGTATTTTGTTTTAATCATACTTTTGCACCACACCGTGCTTTCCTGATTACAATGTGGGTGCCATATTGTATGCCATAAGTATGACTCAGCAGGCAGTAAAACAGTTTTAATCCCAAACCTTTGGTTACCTTGCTCGGCAACTTTTAGAAAAGATATTCTGTCTTTCTGTTCCTTGATTTGTTCCCTCCCAAAGGATCTAATATTGCTTGTCTGTAGGTGAGGGACTTTTTAAACAATCAAAGCAAATTCTGCTTTGGTTCCTGCTCCTTTACTTTTTGAACTATTAAATTCATTGCACTGCCTTTATTTTTGTAAGTCTCGTATAGTTACTTGATTTGTTATTCCCTAGCCCCCATGCTTGTTGGAAATGGTTTGGTTTATTTTGCAGGTATGGATATCAAAGTTGTCTAATGCATAGGGATGTAAATTAACTACAATCTTTTAGTCCTTGTGGGGAAAAAAATAGTAAATTCCAGATTTAGAAATTGAATATAAATCTGGTCTTCTTTTTAGTTGGCATTACTCCTGGTAGATCCATGTGTTGTTGTGAGAAGCCCCCCTACCCACTCTTCTCCTGTTCACACATAGCTAACTTCTCCCACATGCACTAAAATTGTTTCTAGAATAACCAGGCTCAGGGAATTGAGGAAGTCTCATACAACATAGCTCCCTGTTATAAAGCAAACTGTAATTTGTAGTGAGGACATAAAGGCATAAGGGAGAGAAATTAAAAGGTGGGTTTGTTCTGCTGCTAAATGGACCAACACAAAATTAAAAATATTAATATTACACCCCTATTCAATAAACTCCAAGTGTTCCCCATAACCTCCAGGATCAAATATGTGATTCTCTTTCAAAGGGCTTCCAAAGCCCTTCATAACCTGGTTCCTTCCCACCCCTCCAGTCTTTTTATACCTTATTCCTCTTTCTCTGTACTCTGAAATTCAGTGACACTGGCATGCCTCCTGTTTCTTGCACAAGACATTCCATCTCCCAACTCCAAGGATTTCTATTGGCTATTACTATGCCTGAAATGTTCTCCCTCCTTATCTCTATCTCCCAGCTTCCCTTCCCTTTAAGTCTCAGCTAAAGTCCAACCTTCCACAAGAAGTTTTTCCCAGACTTCCTCATCCTTAGTGCCTTCGCTCTGCAACTGCCCCCAATTTATTCCCTCTATTTCTTGCTTGTACATAGTTGTTTGCATGTTGTCTTTCTATTAGACTGTGAGCTGGGACCAGGCACTGGTTTTTGTCTTTCTTGGTATCCCTGCTGCTTAACACAGTCCCTGGAACATAGGAAGCATTTGATTAAATATGAATTGATTAATATCTAAATGTCAGTCCTCAAAGGGGATGTAATGTCCTGAAAAGGTGAAGTGAGTGTTGTTTAGTTGGTCTCTCTTCACATGGGGGAAGTAGATTTGCATAAAGAAATTCCTGGACACTCTACCTTATTTGCCTTCATAAGAGGAAATGAAAGAAAATGAATAAGATCACTGCTTTCTTGCTTCATTTATTCATTCACTCAAGAAACATTTATCAAGCAATGAAAGTATACTAGGAACCAAGAAGCTATGTAAGATATAGCCCAGTTTCTTCAGTTGACTAAATGACATTGCTTGACATAAGCATCTTTTTTTTTTCTCATCCTAGAGAAAAATTTACTAATATTTTGAGAAAAGTAAAATGATTCTAAGTTCTAGCAACTTAGTCCAGTGGGATAGTACAGTAATGTACGTTGATGGAAACTTGAGGATATCCTGCTTTTTGTTGTTGTTCAGAAGTTTCAGACTCTGCATGACCCTATTTGGGGTTTTCTTGGCAAAGGTACTAGAGCAGTTTGCCATTTCCTTCTCCAGCTCATTTTACAGATACAGCAACTGGGACCATCAGGATTAAGTGACTTGCCCAGGGTCACACAGCTTTTAAGTGTCTGAAGTCAGGTTTGAATTCTGGTCTACCTTATTATAAGTCAGGCTCTACCCACTGAGAGGACCCCTACTGGGAGGAAGAACAGGATAGTTTATTTTCCTACTGTGACTGTTCAGTTCTGAATTTAGAAAAGATTGACCCAGATTTGTTATTTAAATCAAAGTAACTGACATCTTGCTTACATATGTAACTAACCATTTACTTTTCCCTTCGTTTTATCACATGAATGGCTTGAATAATAATCTTTTTGAAACTACTCAATTTATACCTTTAGTAGTTTGGATTACTATTCTGGTGTAGGCAAGGATGGAGTTGAAGGTGTTAGGCTTTGAGCTAATTTCTAATGGATACCCATAGTTAGTGGTTTGGAAGCATGATTTGAGGACCCTTGCGGATCCCTGAGACCCTTTTATGGGGTCCACAAGGTCAAAACTTTTTATAATAATACTGGCTTATTAATTTCTAATATAGCAAATTTCAAAATATCTCCATAGACAAAAGTTTTTGGAGGAGGGTCTTCACTGATTTTTAAGAGTATAAAAGGATCTTGAGACCAAAAAGTTTGAGAACTGCTAGTCTAGATAAATGGATGATCTATTTCTATAGTCACGTGACCATGGCCAGCAGAGATATTTAAACATCACCGATAAGTTTTCATTTTAGTCATGTTGGGGTGACTTGTTTACAAGGGTTGTCCAACAGGAAAAAAAAGGGAAAAGGCCACCAGAGTCACCTTCCACACTTGTGTCTATATGCAGTTTTTGTTTTCCTATCTAAAGCCTACAAATAAATGGATTCTCTTGAATGACTGAGAAATATCAGGGTGATCCTCCTTGTTTAAAATAGGGTCTGATCTAAAACTAGGAAACCAGTATTGTATTGAATGGGGATGAAAGAGTGCCCTCTCCAGAGAGATAAAGTGTAAAGCAAAGGTTTCTATTAACATCATCCTTTGATATGGTGCTAGAAATACTAACTATAGCAATGAGATAAGAAAAAAAGAAAGAGAGACAATAAGCATAAGCAAGAAGGAAACAAAATTACCACTTTATATCACAGCTGATTTGATGGTTTGCTTAGAAAACCACAGGGTCAACTAAAAATTAATTGAAATAATAACTTGAGTAAAGTTTCAGAATATAAAATAAATTCACATAAATCATCAGCATTTCTAAGCATTATCAACAAAACCCAACAAGAAAAGATAGAGAAATTATGTTTAAAATGATTCTACAATATGTAAAATACTTGGAAGGCTACCTCTTAAGACACACCCAAGAATTCTTTGACAATAACTACAAATTCTCCTGACAAAATAGAATCTTCACAAAAACAACAGTTTGTTCAAACTATCCTATGAATCCACCCAATGTCACAATCATATCAAACTAGCAAACTCTTTTTATTATTTTCTGGAGCCTGTGAAATTTAATAAAATCAATTATCAGTGGTTTCAGTAAGCTCACATCCCCTTACTTCATAGTATCCTTTGACTTCAGTGCTGGTAGGATCTAATTCCCTCTGATACACCCAAACTCTTACTCTCGTTTACTATAATGATACAAATGGTTCACTTCTTTAGCACAGGTTTTTAGATTAATTTTGTTCCACCAATGATGAAAACAACTTCTGTCAAAAAGTAGATTTTAAAATCAATAGGCAATGAGAGGATCAATGAAAAAACATGCTACCAAAATCCTGATGGAGTGATGGATTTGGGGGGGGGGGTGAAGGAAGGAGAAAGAGAAGTAGAGAGGGAGAGAGAGAGAGAGAGAGGGAGGGAGAGAAAGAAAGGGGGAGAGAGAGAGAGAAAGAGACAGAGAGAATAGATAATATGGAAATATGGAGATCTGCTTTGCTTCATTATTCTTATGTTCTTACAAGAATCTATGCCTCCTTGCTCTGCACCACCCTGCATAGGGAAGAAATAGGAGAAAAAGAAAAGATATTTTGTTAATAAAAAAAGTAATTTTTAAAGAGCTCAACAGGCAATACTTCAAATTCCCATTGGAAAATAGGCATTCCAGTAGGGTAAAGATATGTTTGATATCAGATTATTAGCTTTTGTACAATCTGGGCATACTTATGTGCATTTTTCCAATTGGGAGATGTCCCAAAATATTTCCAAAGTGTACTGGCTCTGTTGTAAGAGGAACTGGGTTCAGATTCTACTTCTGATGACTACTATCTCTATGACCTTGGGCAGCATTTGAAACCAGGTCCTTTGACAATCATGTCCTTACTGATTGAAAAGGACAAAGACAAATATGAGATTTACTTAGGAAAAACACTAAGAAAATAACCTACAAACACAAGGCAGTAACCAAAGGCAAATGCTATGTATGTCAACACCTTGTTTCCCAGATGCTCCTTTGTATTAGACCAACAAGAGAGTTAAAAAATAGGAAATCTTGAACTTGAGATATATTTTGTGATAACTCAGCAAATATCCATTGCCTGGTTGTGATCTGGCCTAAAAAGAAAAGGATTTGGTAAATGTGTGGGTTGGCCACTATAAGTTAGTATGAGGTTTCTTAATGAGAGGATCCAGCCTAAACCAGGCAGGAAAGTTGGTCAAAGAAAAGAGCTCAGAATTTGATGGAAGAGAAGCTTTTACCTCTATATATTTTTTGCCTCTCTATACATGTTACCTGGTAGATGGAACCCTCTCGAGCCTAGCCAAAGGAACAGAACTAGAGATTCTTCTGCTAACCTTATGCTAAGGATCTCTTTCCTTCTTGAAAGAGCATAGTACCATTCCAGGAGCAGAGCAATCCCATCCAGCCACAGAACAGCCCAGCTAACAGTAGAGCCAGTTAACCAACAGGAACACTATGCCCATCAGCAAGTTTTGTAAGGACAGTCCCAAAGAAAAGAGAGAGGATATTGAGACTCTTAGTTTCAGAGTTATGAGTTCCTTTGGCCACGTGTGCTCCCTACACATGTACCTTACTACCTTGGTACTTCAAATTTGTGTCTACTCCCCTTTTGGATGCTGTGTGTATTTGTAGGAGAATGCATGTCAAAGTTGGGTGGTAGAGTGTTAAATATTATTATAGGGTAGGTAGGTGGTGCAATGGATAGAGTATGGAGCTTGGACAATCACCTTCCTGAGTTCAAATCTCACCTCAGGCACTTACTCCCTATGTGACCCTGGGCAAATCATTTAACTCTGCTTAGGTGTCCTCATCTGTCCAATGAGCTGGAGAAGGAAATGGCAAACCACTCCAGTATCTTTGTCAAGAAAACTCCACATAGGGTCATAAAGAGTCAGACACACCTGAACAACAACAGCAACAACCTTTTGAGTAAAAATGCCTTTCTTAAAAGTTCATTGAATCAGGTGGCTGATTTTTTTTTTGGTGGGAGAACACTAGTCACCCACAGAGTTGTTCCTAGAACCCTGAGAGTGGTAGCAGCACCCATCTCACCCCCATCTTATGACTGACCTCAGAGTAAGACTGCAAACTGACCTCTGAGGTTCCTTCCAACTCCAAATCTACAATACTATGATCATATAACTGAAACACAGTACAAGAAACCATATTAACACAATGGTTTTTTTGCCCAGCAACTACTCTGTTTCCAGGTTTCACTGGGGTACATATAACCCATGTGAACAAAGTTTTTGTCTCTCTGCCATTCATGCAGCCTGACAAATGTCTTCAGTCTCATGTTCCCTCTAGCTTGGCGATGACACTGGTTACTATCACACTATGTGAGGCCAGAGAGAATATCAGTGTAAGCTGCGGAAGGCTTTTCTCTAGCTGGTGAATGATAGTACCCTGAAGTCTTTTAAGTAGAGGAATTTAGAAGCAATGGTGTCAGAGGTGGAAGGGATAAGACAGAGTGGAAAACAGAAATAAATGGATTTACATCTGTTCTTCAGGAATGAGCCTTCTTATTTGTATGTGTTACTGATTCTTTACACTAGAAATAACTGCTAACAAAGACAGGGTATGCCCTTCAGACAAATAGAAAATGACTCACTAAACAAAAACAAACCCTCCAATCAATACAGCCACAGTTGAACACCTTTGGAAGTAGCTAGTGAAGACCTTTAAGGCTTTAAGTCCGGAACATACTCATTTATGATTCCAGTTGGACAAAAGGTACATCCACCTTTCTGGGTCCCTTTGTAGTTAGTATTAAATCAGGACTTAATCAGAAGAGCAAAACAGATCACAGGCATTGGTGGTGCCAGTCTAGAAAACTGAATAGTCCGTACTACTCCCTCATCAGTCTCTAGCAGGCACAACAGGAACTTACACACATTTTTCACCTTTCTGACACATCATGTGCTAGTAAGTTGACACTCTAAGGAGGAAAAAAGCCAGGTCACTTTGAAAAATTTTTAAACACTCTATTAATGTGTCTCATTCTGAAGGAATGACGAGGAAAATATTTCACCCATATTGTGCTGGGATTAGAGCTTATGACTTGTATGAAATGCTGCCTGCAGCAGGTGCCAGGATATAATGCTTGTAAACCATCATTCGCCAATTTAAGCTTTGTCCAAACAGTGAATGTGATAGAAATGAACTCGCAGCTGCCAGGCAGCTGCCCTCTGAAATAATGGATGCATTCACCTCTTGTGGAGATTCACAAAATCCAAGTCAATTCAGCAATCATGGTGACCAAAACCATGGTGTGAGCACTGAATTAAAGTTTATCAAAGGGAAAAGAACAGAATCTGAAAATTATAGAACAGGGAACTTGACTTCAAATCCTAGGGGAAATTCTAGAACATTTTACTTACAACATAATGATCGTCTTGAAAAGGAAGTGGTGATCAAAAATAACCAGCATGGCTTTATCCAAGAAGAGGTCATGCCAGATGAACCTCATTTTCTTTTTGTGACAGGGTTACTAAACCAGTAACACCAGGCAGTAATGTAGAGAGAATCTATCTATATTTTATCAAATCCAAGTCTCCCATGTTATTCTTATGAGAAAGATGGAGATGTAACTCAGCAATAAAATAGTTAGAGGGATCTTTAATTAATTGAATGACCAAACCCAAAGAGAATTGACCCTTGAGAGGAGAAGGTTTATCTGAGAACATGATGGTTATCTTCAGTTACTTAAGGTACAAGATGGACTAATCTTGTTCTATTTGGCCCAGGAGGGCAAAATTAGGAGCAATGGGTAAAAGTTGTGGAAAGGCAAATTAAACCATGATGAGAAGAAAAGCTTCCTAACAATTGAAAGAATCTCCAAGTTGAATGGCCCATAAATGAAGGCTGCTCACAATAGTATTAAGGATTAGAATAAGAATTCTCTGAGTTTAAGGAATCTAAAAATATAAAGGAGATAATTAGCTCATCTTACCCATTTAAATCTCTCTGTGGCATTGTAGATGTAGAGCTAGAAGGGACCTTGCAGTTATCGAGTCCAATTGCACCCGATTTTACAGATGATGAAACTGAGACACAGAAAGGTCAAATGACTTGACCAGATCTTCTTGACTAGTAATGCTAAAATCTGCCTGCTACATGATACTAGAGCAAATATAGCTCTAAAAGAGAGATTATCTGTTAACCCAAGCATATGCCTTCGGAAGGGAAAAAGAAAACCATGCAAAAGACTTACATGTCTACAAAGGATTTAATAAAAAATGTTTTCTGCCAGTCATTCAGAGTAATGGTGCGTTAGTTTCGCAAATTGGGATGATATAGCAGCTTCAAAGATGTGTTCTCAGCTTTCCCTTTTTGTAAAGGAAGAATTCCACCTCTGATATGTGTTAAAGATGAGCTCTCCATTTTAGGAACCCAGTGTGGTGGTTTGCTGGAAACAAAGTATTAACTGATACCTCTTCTTCCAGATCTAGTCTTTGGGCTCTATGAGTTTCTGGTTGTTTTTCTTCCTCCGTTCTTTGGGATTCAACGTATGAAATGCTTATCCACATACCATACGAAAGAGAAAATGAACTTCTAGTATGTGAATATTCTAGCAAAAAAAGTGATACCGTACTCATTAATAGGCCTACATATAAATATGTATATGCACATTATACATATGTGGGTAGCTAGGTGGCACAGTGGACAGAGTACTAGGCCTGAAGTCAGGAAGACTCATCTTCCTAAGTTCAAATATGACCTTAGACCTAGCTGTGTGACCCTGAACAGGTCACTTAACCCTATTTGCTTCAGTTTCTTCATCTCCCAAATGAGCTAGAGAAGGAAATAACAAACCACTTCAGTATCTTTGTCAAGAAAACCCCAAGTGGTGTCTTGGAAAGTCCAACAGGGCTGAAATGTCTGAACGATGAAAGTTTCCATTCCCATTTCTAGGAATGGTGATGAGTTGATGAGTCATTCTCCACTTCGCAAGGATGTAGTGCATTTAATAAGATATATCAGTACTTGAAGAATTTGTAACCATGGTAGAATTCATATCACAATCCATCTCTAACTCATTAGATAAGTCTCACAGAAATCCCAGCTCCTGAAGAGGTTAAGTGACTTGTTTGTGGTTACATAACTAGTAAATGTGTGTCAGAGAAAGGATTTGAATCCAGGTTTTCCTGAGCTGGTCTAGCCCTCTGTCTCCAAGAGGAGGTACTATATTTAAAAAAAAAAAACCCTGTGACTTCTTAGGAGCAACATGGTGGTATTGACCATATTATAGTACTATATAGTACTATATTTTAAAAAACCCTGTGACTTCTTAGGAGCAACGTAGTGGTATTGACCTTATAATGGTCTTAGTTACATTAGGAACCAGGGCCACACTTTTTAAATTGTGAAGACCTAACACATGGTGTTAAAGCATTCAGAGAGATGATATTTTTTATGATTTTTTTTATGTGCCACAGTTGTCCAGAACTATTTTGTTGCTTTTCATCAGAGTCCGTTGAATAATATTTTCTGCTATCTGTGGATGATATGAAACCCTTGACACTTATGAAATTACAAGCCATCTACCATGGAGACCGGGATCTGCCTTAGCATAACAAAAATAAGAGGAAAGTCAACTGACTGAGTCACTCTGTGAATTTTTATTTCTTTTCAAAAGAAGAGGACAAGTGGGAAGTTTTTAGAGTAAACTTTGATACTGATGGAGGTATAAACTGTCCCTGAATTTCATCATGCTAGCTTTTAATAATGCAGGGAAGCTTTTCCTCTGAAGCTATCATTGGGTGATAGGATTGGCACCTACCTGCTATACTGCTTTATCAAAATATTAATCTATTAGATTATATAATATATAAAGTTATTAGGAGTTGTATCTGAACCTCATAATAAAGAAACATGTTAGGGTGAGATTTCTGCTGCAATGTACAGTTACCAGGTGGAACGCATCTCTAAGATCACTAAATCAATTCCCAAGATTTTACTTAAATCATTCCAGAAGGTCAACTGTCATTTTCTTAAATATCTCCAGAAAAAAAGTCTCCAACAACCTTTATAACATCTTCTGATTTCTTATAGTGGTTTAGCTAAGTCCATAATCTCTTCAGAATGAAAACATCTTGGGAGTAAGGGGGGAGAAATCCAAATTCAAGATACTCAACATCATTTTGTAATATCTTTGCATTCCAGTAAATAAGACATTGGACTGGGAATGAGGAGGACCTGAACCCATATCTCACCTCAGACACTAGTTTGTAACCCCAGAAAAATCATTTATGCTTTCTGTACCTCAGTAACTGTGTCCATAAATTGGTGGGTGGTAGATTCAGTGTCCTTTAGTAGATCTTCAGGTTCTAAATCTGTCATCTATTATTTATGCTCTAACTGCTTTCTGTGTATGATGCTGGAGGTTCAGGAGGAATAAAAAAAACCAAAAGCCTCTGGCCCAAAGGCACTTACATTCTCTTAAAGTGATATAACATGTACACAAATAAAGAACTTCAAAGAATATTCAAATCCTCACTCCTCACCTACACTATTGTAATTATCTCCCAATTGGACTCCCTACAACCTGTTTCTCTCTCTAAATCCATCCTTCACACAAATAACAAAGTCAAATTCTTTCTAACGGACAGATCTGACAGTCACTTCTCTGCCAGATGGCACAGTACATAGACTATTGAGTCACATCTCAGTCTTTCTCACAAGAATGACATGAGAGAGTTGGCTGAAGTTAGGAAGATCTGAGTTCACATCCAGCTTCAGACACTCACAGGCTGTGTGACTCTGGACAAGTCATTTTATGTCTGTCTGCCTCTATTTTGTCAATTGTAAATGTAAATAATAATAGCACTGACCTCACAGGATTGTTGTGAGGATCAGATGAGATAATATTTATAAAACCCTTAGCACAGCACCTGGTACATTGTAGTAGATGCTTAATAAATGCTTCCCATTGTTTAAGAGACTGCAGCGACTCCCCATTACCTTTAGGATAAAATTAAAATGCCTCTGTTGCCAATTAAAGCCATCATAATATAGTTGTAAACTATCTTTTCCCCAGCTGATTATATATCATTTCCTCTCAAACTCTATCATCTAATCCAGTAAACATTTATTAAGTACCCACTATGCACCAGGCAGCAGGGTAAACTCCAGAGATAAGATTAATAAAAAATAAAGCTCTGAAGATAAGATTGACAAACCAAGAATCCCTGCCCTCAAGGAGTTCATATTCTAAATGGAGAGATAACACACAAAAATCAGGAAAGTGGGGGAGGGGAAAAAGGGGGTACCCACACATTTGTTCCATGGGGTTCCAGTTAGAGTAGCAGATGCAGAGTAGAGTGAACCAAAAATTCCAGTGTCAGCACTCTACAAAGGAAAGCATTTGGTACTCCAGCCCTCTAATCAGAGGATAGAGGAGGAGGCTAAGGGAGGTGGTGTCAATCAAGACCTGAGTTAACCCTGTCATGTGGAGATTAGAAGCGGTGAGTTTAGCATCAGAAGGACATTTTATTCCACAGAGTTGAGACCAGGCAGAGCAGCAGATGGAGAGTCCAATGTTCCACTTCCATGTCTTTGCATGTGCTTTTTCTGATGACTGTAATGCGCTCTCTCTCTCTCTCTCTCTCTCTCTCTCTGTCTCTTTGTCTCTCTCTCTCTGTCTCTCTGTCTCTCTCTCTTCTCTCTCTGTCTCTGTGTGTGTGTCTCTCTCTCTTCTCTCTCTCTGTCTCTTTTTCTGTCTCTCTCTCTGTCTCTCTTCTCTCTCTTTCTATCTCTCTCTCTGTCTCTCTGTCTCTGTCTCTCTCTCTGTCTCTGTCTCTCTCCTCTCTCTCTCTGTCTCTCTCTTCTCTCTGTCTCTCTTCTCTGTCCCTCTGTCTCTGTCTCTCTCTTTCTCTCTCTGTCTCTCTGTCTCTCTCTGTCTCTCTCTGTCTCTTCCCCTCCCCCTTTCCCACTTAGAAACCCTAGATTCCTTTAAAGGTAACCCAAGGGCCATCTTCATGAGGTCCTCCCAGCTGCTAGGTGTCCCTCCATCAATCACCATGTATATCCTTTGTATATATGTCATTTATTTGTGAGCAGGTTGTAAACCACTCCCACCACCCCAGTACAATGCATCAAAGGCAAGGACTTTCTCCTCTTTTTGTTTTTATATGCCCGGAGCCTAAAAAGTGTGTGAAAGATGTTCAGTTGTTTCAGTCGTTCCTGACTCAAAAGTAGTTTGCCATTTCCTTCTCCAGCTCATTTTACAGATGAGGAAACAGGCAAACAGGGTTAAGTGACTTGAGCCAGCCAGCATCTGAAGCAGGATTTGACCTCTTCCTGGTACTAATCCCTGTGCTCTATCTACTGTGCCATCTAGCTGCCCATGCGGAGCATAGTAAATACTTAATAAAGGTCTGTTAATTGGAATAAAATAATGCAAAGAAATTTCAATAGGAAGAAAGTCCTAGGAACTGAGAAGATGAAGCAGTCTGACATAATGGATAGAAGGGAAGGTTTGGAGTCAAGAAGACACAGATTCAGATCCTACCCCTGACTCTTAATACCTTTGCAACCTCAGGCAAATCACTTAAACTCTCCAAATCTTAGATTCTTCCTCTGTAAATAAGGGCATTGAGGCAGTTTAGGTGGCTCAGTGGATAGGGCACTGGGCCTGGAGTCAGGAAGACCTGAGTTCAAATCCAGCCTCAGACACTCACTAGCTATGTGATCCTGGGCAAGTCATTTAACCCAGTTTGCCTTAGTTTCCTCATCTGAAAAATGAACTGGAGAAGGAAATGGAAACCATTCCAGTATCTTTGCCAAGAAAACCACATCCAGGGTCAGAAAGAGTTGGACATAACTGAACAGCAACAAATAAGGGGGATTAGACTAGATGGCCCCTAAGGTCTCTTTAAACCCTGAATCTGAGATCCCATGAGATCTTAAACACTTTTATTAAATGCCCCTTAAGTCGTCTCTTCTACAGAAAACTAGCAGCAGCAGTTCCTTCAGCTTCTCTTTAGACACTCGTCTTCAATTCTCTGACGATATTCCATATTCTTCTTTTTCTTGGACCTTCTCCAAATTCTCCTTATCCCACTTAGGTTACAGAACCCTACGTTGTATTCAAAGGGCTGAATGATGTTGAACAAAGTAGGAGACTTTCCTGGTGCTTCTTACACAGAATACTCCTATCTGTAAATCCCAGCCTTGTGCCTTCTCATTAATTGACTCCTGTTCCACTTGTGATCCATTATGTAGGTTTTGTCTTAGCTTTGGCTGTTTCGGAGAAGAACAATGAGATTGGCAGCAGCATCTGGAGCTCTGCCGCTCGAGAGAATTCCAAGGAAGCTCCAGCAGAGCCAGGGATTAAAAATCCACAGGCAGTTACAAAACAACTAAGTGTCACCAATAAAATGTAGTCTCTTCGAAGGCAGGGACCATTCCATTTTCCTTGGTTTCCTCAGAAACTTCAACAAGTTGCTTATAAAATGTTGACCTTAATTTTCAAGGTCAACATAGGATCATAGGATCATATATATATATGGTGCTAGAAGACTGACAGGCCAGTGAGTACATTCCCTTCAATTTACAGATGAGAAAACTGAGACCCATGAGGTTAGATGGCATGCCAGAAGTTATGCAGGTATTAGGTATTAGAGGCAAGATTTTGAACCTACATCCCCTGGCATCGGTCATCATTCTTTCATCTATTACCTTTCACATACGTTGTTCTTTAATTTAATACTGATCTTTATAACCCCTCCTAAACCTCGTTTCTCTTCTTTTCTTTTTGAGGCAATCAGGGTTAAGTGACTTGCCCAGGGTCACACAGCTGGCAAGTGTCTGAGGTCGAATTTGCACTCAGATCCTTCCAACTCCAGGGCTGGTGCTCTATCAGCCATGCCACTTAATGGTCCCAACCTCTTTTCTTGATAGCCCTGTTCAGCCTTTGTTGTGATAACCTGTTTTGCCCCAACTTCCCCTTCAGGCAGCTTAGCTCCATCTTCCATCTTGATCAAGATCTCATCGTGTGTGCCAGTGGTTCTGGTGTTGCTACAATAGATGCAGAAGTCCTTAGAGCACATAAAACCATTTAACAGCTAACATTTACATAACAAATAACATTTATATAGCACTTATTTGGGCCAAACACCCTGCTAAATGGTTTTAAGATTACTCTCTTTGAATCCTCACAAGAACACTGGGTAGTAGGTGCTATTATTACCTTCATTTTACAGATGAGGAAACTGAGGCAAACAGAGGCTGTGACTTGCCCAGGTTCACAAAGCTAAGACATTCTGTGGCAGCACATCTAAATTCTGCTGACTTGCTTCTGTATCTTGAGCATATGATAAATTCAGTCAATTTCTAACAACCATGGTTAGCCATAATAACAGACTTTGTCACAGAACTGATATCATATCAAGGGGGCAACTGATGGGGCTGGACACTGACAAAACTGACTCTTTTTTCGTTGTCCAGGGTTGTGCAGCAGCCAGCTTGAATTGGCTTGGAGAGTTAATTGTTAAATTTTCAGTGTCAGCATTTACACCTTGGAAATTGGACAGCACTATAAATCAGGACTTAATTTATTATTTTGTTGATTTCTAAACTTAAGAAAATGATTAATATAATGTTGGTGATGCAGATTAAATGTAAAAGGAGGTCATACACGCATTTTTTTTTCCTGGAGAGTTATTAAACATGTACTAACACACCCTTGCCTCTTACCAGTCCACTCATGGCAAATAAGACATTTTTCCCCAAGGAAATCTTCCAGCCACAAAGCTTCCCATCCCACAGTGTATGAGATCAGGGTGCCCAGGTTGTCTCATAATTTTGATCCTTCCTTCTAGGTTCAGGTTCATTTCTCTATTGCCTGTGCCAGCTACGTATAGAACAGCATATTGTTCTTGCTGTGACCAAGATGATCAGTCTGATGTAATGCCTACCACCACATTCTCTCACAACCATGCTGTCACCCCCTTCAATTTGAATATTCATTTCCACTAATATATGACTTCCCATCTCACTTTTTTCCTTTTATCGAACTTCTACATCACAATGTCACTCATAGACAAGTACCTGAAGGAGATAATAGTAACATAGGGAGTGGGGGAAAATATCATTGGGTTTTGAGTTGGAAAACCTAGGTTCAAATCCTACTTCTGTCACTTATGACCTATGTGACCTGTGTGGGTCTTAGTTTCCTCATATGTAAAAGTAAGGAGCTGGACCAGATCACAGCTGTTGGACACATGGCCCACAAAACTCCAAAGTATGATCTGAACCAAATTAGAATGTAATTGGGAAATATTTAACAAAATAAACAAAAATGCAATAAAACATAGATCATATTAATATATGATTTTGTAAATCAATATACAGTTATATACAGTTTAATGTCACCATTTCTATTTGATCCTGATGGACTAGATGACCTCTAAGGGGACTTTCAGTTTTAAATCTGTGATACAAAAAGGCCTGTTAACAGGCAACTGTGGAGCCCCATTTCTTTCTACTAGGGGAATGGGTAGGGTTGAACACATGGAATGTATATATTTGTGTATGCATATTATAGATAGATATAGCTATAGAGACAGATATAGATGTAGATGAACTGGATAAGTGTAATGGTAAGGGAATTTGAAGATCTTCCCTGCCCCTTAATGGGCCTCACTTGGAGCCCAACATAGCTTAGGGGAGGCTTGTTTTTCCAGGAAGGTCCACACCTTTTGTTACTTTGTAATTAGACAGTGGGTCACAAGGGTTATGATGGTCTCTGACCCTGGAGAAGGCTACACACACACACACACACACACACACACACACACACACACACATATACAAGGTGAGATTTAGGGCAAGAGTTGCGTGATTTGGTCAGATGAGACTCTGGGCAATTGTTGAACCCCCCCACCCCCAGCTTTGAAAACTCAGATGTTGGTGCTTCTTTCTCTGGTAATTAATACTGATGGTGAGACAGCTAGAAGTCCTGTCTGTTGGGCTGTTGAGTTGTGTTATTTTCTCTGTCTGTGTTTTTTGTCTGCTTGTAATTTCTGTTTGTATTTTCTGAAGTTCAGTGTGCTGACTTTTTCTCCTGAACTAAGTGAATGATATCTGTGTTTCATTAAAGTAAGACTGTTGACCCCTTTTGAGTTGCTTTCCTTTAGAAAAGTAGATCAAAGAACCCTTACTAGCAGCCATTCTGGGTATGCTAGAATGCTTGCTGTTATAATAAGGAAGCAGAGAAATAATATAAGAATCCTATAGACTTTGGGTTAAAACTCAAACTCTGTAAAGTAGCCAGGCATGATTAATGCAGGAATTTGTCTGTACATACTGATTTTCTTTTTCTTGTTTTTTCAGTGGGTGGAGGAGGACGGGGAGGGGAAGAAAAGAATTTAGAACCAAAAATGAAATAAAATTGATTTTTTTTAAAAAGGAAGAAAAGTTGTCAAGACTTAAAGCATGATTGCTTGATGCTATTCCCAAACGATGAAATGTTATGATTAGCTTTGTCATCTGCATTCCTAGTACTTGACCTCATATGCTGAGGTGCTCTTCAAGGGTGACTTGGCATACAGAATTTTCCAAATTACATTCATATACTTAAGATATGTATTGAGTCTTGACATGGAGCTCCCTGTTACTTACAGATTTATTATTTAGATATCTAAACGCCATGTAATCACATTGATATTGCTACCCACCCCCACCCCCACCCCTACCCCTGGACAGATTACAACCTTATCAAGACCTGCTGAGTCTTTCTGATCCTTCTCTATACATTTCAATAAATTCTCTGAAGAGGGTAGATTTACATAGAAGATTTTCCTTCAGGATCTTTAACATTTTGTACATAGTAATATAGCACTCTGGCCATCCATCCATTTTACTTCGTTGTCCCTACATGCTGGTCATACATGTCTTCAATAATATCTTTTATGGTACTTACTGTCTTCCTCTACCCTGCCTACAAATCTCAGTAATGCTGTGAAGGGTACTACCGTCCTTCTGGTCACCCAGTATTGCAAATTCAGAGTTACTCACAATTTATCTCTCTCCCCTGCTCCCTATTTATCCAGGTATGTGACAAGTCTTATACTCACCTCCATGGCACGTCTCACATCTTCCTTTTCCCCTCTCTGCAGGAGTCCTTTTAGATGGTGTGGTGGATAGAGTACTATGGGCTCTATCCTACAGTCAGGAAGATCTGAGTTTAAATCCACCCTCAGACACTCTCCAGTTTCCTCACCCATAAATTAAGGATAATAATAGCACTTAATTCACAGAGTCGCTGTGAAGATTAAATGAGATAGTATGCAATGGCCACCTCTTCCCAGCTCCCTGTATGTTTGCTTCACCCATTAGAATAGAAGCTCATTGGGGCCACTAGGTGGCACAGTGGATAGAGCACAAGCCTTGGAATCAGAGGACCTCAGTCTGAATCCTGCCTCAGATGCTTACTAGCTGTGTGACCCTGGGCAAGTCATTTAACCCCAATGCCTTAAAAAAAAAAAAAGATAATGGAAGCTCGTTAACAGTAAGGAATGTCTTTATTTTTGCTTATATTTGCTTCCCCAGCACTTAACAAAGTACTTGCTACATTGGAATGCCTTAATAAATGCTTCCGTCTTTCCTTTCATCTTTCCTTTATCACCTCATACCTGAACTGTTTTAACAACCTCCTAATTAGATTCCTGGCATCCACACTCTCTCCTCTCCAATCTATTCTTTGTTGTTCAGTCATTTTTCAGTCATGTCCAACTCTTTATGACCCCATTTGGGGTTTTCTTGGCAAAGTTACTGGAGTGCTTTGCCATTTCCTTCTGCAGTTCATTTTTATAGATGAAGAAACTTAGGCAGGCAGGATAAAGTGACTTGCCCAGGTAACATGGCTAGAAAGTGTCTGAGGCCAGATTTGAACTCACAAAGATGAGTCTTCCTGATTCCAGGCCCTAGTGCTCTATCTACTGTGCTACCTCTCTGCCCTGATCTGTCCTGCCCACCACTGAAAAACATTTTCTTCCAGAATGTTATGTCCAAACATGTTACTTCTCTTTTCTACTTCCTCCATTGACTGCCCATTACTTATGGAACAAAATAAAAAGCCTCTAGTTTGTCTTAAAGTCCTACAGTCTGACTTCAGCCTACCTTTCAGGCTTTTCTGAACCTTAACCCACTGAACTTTAGATGACTTTTTAAAATTCATCTAGTAAATTTGCAATCTATGTTGGTAAAAATAAAATACCAATGAAAGCATAACCCTTGAACTTTTCCCACAATTGTGATCATCTGAACCAATGTCTTTTCTTTCGTCTGTTTTGCATTTCTTTTCCAACCGAAAGCTTGTTTTAAAAAGTCAGGCTAGAACTCTTATAATCACATGCAATGCCGTCCTCTCAACTTTTACCGATCATTCTTTTTGAGCTTTGCTCCAACCAATCAGGGGTCTGCCTGCACATAGACAGCTGACTCTGAAATGACTCCCTTACAGCTGTTATTTCCAGACTATCAAGATAGAATCAATTTCATTTTTGTGGTGATGTTCAGTTATTTATATGTAGGTTACAATTTAACCCAATCCCTATCAAATGCTACCAGTTTCCATTTCTACAGTTTAGGTCATAAGGAAGCAAAGAAATAATAATGTTAATTTCTCAGACATTGGACAAGGTTAACTAAATTTTAAATGTTTCTTCTCAGTGTCACACTGTATCAAACCAAACCAAGTAAGGTTGTCATATATTAAAGATGCTTATATTTCCAAGTACATAACCACTGTCAGGTCGATTTTGAGTGAGCTACTTCTTTTGATGTAGCAAGACCTCCAGCTGTCAGTGCATCTCGAATTTAAGAAGAGGCTGAATTTGAATATATTTATCTGGGAAAATGTATTTTCAAACCATAGAGAAGAGTGCTGGACCGATATGCTAGTAAGATCCAGATAAGGGAATTTATGGGGTCATCCATTAATGACCATGATCTCTCCTTTTTCTGATCATTCCTGAAAGACCTCTCATCTTATGATACCTGAGGTTGTGTATTCACTGGCACACAAGAAACTGCTTCCTACTGAGATCATACAACTCCCTCCTACTTAGATTTTGCCTTATTGCTGACTTTTGTTGTTGTTCAGTCATTCAATCATGTCTGACTCTTTGTGACTCCATGGACTCCATAAAGCATGCCAGAGCCCATCTGCTGAGATGGTATACTGGGGTTTAGCAGCTGCACATGCTATGGTTTCTTGGAGTCATAGGTGAGGAGGGTTAGGTGAATCAGACAGACACCAAAGGTGGATGATTAGTCCTGAAAAGGAATGCCCTCACACCAGAGGTGCTAGTTCTCTTGAACACCCCACACATCTCAAATATAGATGACGCCTAAACTGGAAATACAACATATGCTGTAACATAGAAGATTGTATATATGTGTGTGTGTGTGTGTGTGTGTGTGTGTGTGTGTGTGTGTGTGTGTGTGTGTGTGTATATATATATATATATATATATATATTACATAGAGAATAGCAAGTTCAGCTTAGGAAAGAGAATTTCAAAAGAGAAAAGAAAACAACAGAATAGTTATCATTAAGAAAAACTCTCACACACACACACACGAAACATGATATCTATTCATGTATCTATTCCAATGACCTAAGTATGAGTAAGAAATACAGCTATAGATCAAAATTCAGAAGGAAAACTTGACCTCCTAGAATCACTTAGATTTGGTGGGTTGGGCTCATGGCCAGAATATGGGTTTGGAAGGGTGTATCTTTTCCAAAATGAATAGAATAAAGAGGTAGGGAAAAGCATAGTAGTATTTTATGTTTACTCTAAGGAAGGGAAAGGCTGCAAGAGAAGACAGGAACTGTTTTCTAGTATTTAAAGAATTATCATGAAAAAAGAAAAAAAAGAACTAGAAGAAAATATATGTTCATTCACTTTGGCTCTAGAGAACAAAATGGAAGCAACTGAGTGAATATTATAAAGAAACAGATATATGCTTGATGGAAAGAAGAATTTCCCAGACATCGAGAGCTGTCTCAAAGTGATTTTCCTGTCTGATTCTTCAAGCAAATGTTGGAAGACCGTATGATATGATATTATTGAGACGATTTGGGGTTAGTTTGGACTAGGTGGACTTTGAGTTCCCTTTTGGTCTGAGAATCCTCTGAATTCTACAGTCTTTCTGATGTATAAGTTTCATAGGAGTACTTATGTGCCTCCCAGTCCCCTTTCCCCTCCAGTCTGGGAAAAATTACCAGGAGGCAAGTCTTATGTTTTATTAGGGGAGTCATGGAAGTACCATTTACCTTACTCTCTAGTAGCTATGGAGATTACGGGTCTAGAGTTAGGACAAGTAGACAGCAGGGCCGTCAGCCAGTGTCTCAATGGGTGCCTACAATCTCAGTTATTTATTGTGCCTCATGCTCCCCCTTGATGATTTTTCCTTTCTCGTGAGAGCTCGTACGTGCCAGAGACATCGATCTCTGACAACAAGACACTTGTACCCTGAATCATTATTTTTCCATCATCATCATTGTTATTATTTAGCTTTTATGTCACTCTTTCAGTTTGGGCAGAAAAAAATAAAAGGGAAGTAAAGAAATGAAGACTTAATAAAGCGAGTAGAGAAGAAAGAAAAGAAAGGCAATGATCAAACAGAGAAAGGAGGTATGAGTATTAATTTCTTTAGGGGCATTGTGCCTTCAACTAAAACATTAAGCAGAAATCATTGGTTAATATTTCTATGTGGATCCCATACCAAAAATACCATATATTTCCTTGAAGCAAAAATGGATAAGCATTTTTTTCATGTAAAGTAGTAGCCTGTAAACCAGGTCTCTGAGTAGAAAATTTAGGAAAATAAGATTATTTTTTCCTGTCACCACTTTATTTCCTGAACTCATTTCTAGGATTCTTACTCATGATGACACCTCCATTTTTTTTAGTGAAACTATATTCCAGGCATCTTTTTATCCTCTGTGTATATTTAAGCCAGGGCTATGCTGCAAATAGCATAATGAAAGAAACATAATCTATTATTTCAATAAATTATCCCAAGAATTTGACTGATTTTTCCATATAGTGCCTTGAGCTTTTTGCTAGAAATGTGTTATGTAAATCCAACAAATAAACTCTACTCATTATAACTTGAGGCAGTCCCTAGCATCTCTCTGAAAGTCACATTAGAACAGTGTGTCTTAATCAGGAAGTTTGGGCTGGAGAGAAATATATAAACTTGTTAAAATATAAACTTGTA
The DNA here is from genome assembly GCA_028646515.1 of Pseudochirops corinnae. Classification (NCBI taxonomy): domain Eukaryota; kingdom Metazoa; phylum Chordata; class Mammalia; order Diprotodontia; family Pseudocheiridae; genus Pseudochirops; species Pseudochirops corinnae. The sequence goes on from JAQQSV010000245.1 coordinate 35,729, forward strand.
GAGTGGTCCCTCACTCCTGCCTTGCTCCATCCTCTTATTAATTTCACTGTGGTCAACAAAAACAACAAAAAATGACATTATTTAATGAAAGTTACAAAATGCCACCACTGTCACATTAATCCTTTTATTTCCACTGCCAGTTGAATGTGTTTTCTGTGTGGGGCAATGGCATTATTCATGGTTCAGAAAATTGTATTGAAACCCCAGGCAAACTTCCAATCATAGCCACCAATACCCAACTCCCCTATGACCACTTTTCTGAAACTTTGGTGAGAAAAGTACCATACCCAGGGTGAAGTTATAGTATAATATCCTTGAATGATGATCATAGCAAAAATTATTGTCGTAATTCTAGGGCAAGTCTTAGCAAAAGGAATATTATTCATCCTGGATAAAAGATGGTGTTTTTCCTTGGTATATAACTTCCTCTGCTTCTTAACCCCTTGTCACAATACACTTTCATCTTCTATGTTACAGCATATGTTGTATTTCCAGTTTAGGTGACATCTACATTTGAGATGTAGGTGTGTGGGGTGTTCAAGAGAACTAGCACCTCTGGTATGAAGGCATTCCGGGCTCTTTTCAGGGCTAATCATCCATCTTTGGTGTCTGTCTGATTCGCCTAACCCTCCTCACCTGTGACTCCAAGAAGCTATAGAAGATGCAGCAGCTAAACCCCAGTATACCATCTCAGTAGATGGGCTAAACCAGGCTGAGGATAACCAACAAGGCCTCAAACCTGTCAGTGAGTTAGGGAGCTATCTACCCCAAGCGTGTTGAAAACTTTCTCCAGAAGAATGGGTAGATGAGAATAATTTGTTCCAGCAGCCACGAAGGCAGCTGAAACAAGCCCTGTGGAGCACTTAGAGCTTGGTCAGACATCAAAGATGCCAAGGTCAATCACTGCATCCCAGGAAATCTCTGGTCATCTTGACTTTTGCCTGCCACTGGATTCAGTGACTCAGGAAGAAAGAGTGAGACTGACAACTTCCTGCAACTCTGCCTCACTTAAATCCATTTCACATACAAGTCAAGATATCACCAGTGATGTCATTGGTCCTCTTCAGAAATGAAGGACAAACAACAGCATCTGAATGTAAGAACTTTCAAAACTGAAAAATGATCTGTCAAATGCTTGAGATCATCTCATGCAGTCGCCTATACTATACAATAGTCAGCTATTTAGGGGAGAAAAATCATACACTCACATGAATGTACACACTCAAATCCCAAAGATGGACATGGTCTTATAGGGAAATTTGTGTACCTAGATGAAATGTTGCCAAAAGTCAAAGGAATTTTGGGATGCTGTTCTTTCCTAATTCCAGAACCAGTTAGGAACTTCTTTCTCTCTAATTGGTTCACCAGAAATTCCATAAGAACTTATTTCTTTTTTGTTTATAAAAATCTGATCTCACCAAATAAGCAACTTCTACTCCTAAAGCATAGGAATGGTTTCTACTATCCAAAGGATTCCAGATGTGCACATGTGCCTCTCATTTACTTAATTAAATTAACACTAATGAGTCCACTTGAGATTTGGTTGTGTTTTATTACTATTAAAATGTATTATGTGAGTGAGAGATGGATTGCCACATCTCTCTAAGGGCTGACACAATTCCCCAACCTTTGGAAGATCACTAGGTTTATCACCTAGTCATCTGAGGGTTTTTTTTTTTCTCTATCTCCTCTCCTTCAGAGGATAGTTCCTTTTCATGAGTCCTTTACCAATGGAGTCAACCATTGCTTCAAATGAGTGGCTCTGAATTAGTTTGCTCTGTTTATATATAGTCCCATAGGTCATGACTGATTATTTCTCTTCCATCAGATCCCAAGAAGTCTCCTATGTGGCATCATCTGCTTTCATCCATTAACCCAAAGCTACCATGATCCTTTCAAATTAAGGACACCTAATTTATTTTTGATCAATTTTATCAAAATATGTGGACTTTCTTTGATTATAGTACAGATATATAGATATAGTATATAATGGTATAATTGGTTATGCCAATTCACAACTCCCTCAGTAGTGCAACCCAATCTCTCCAGTATTCACCATTTTTATCTTTTATCATCTTTGCCAGTCTAATGGATATGAAATGAAACTTCAGAGTTGTTTTAATTTGCATTTCTATTTTTGTCAGTGATTTGGAAAATTATTTCATATGTGTGATAAGGGGTTGTGGTTCTTCTTTTGAAAACTGCTTTAACGCTTGGTTTTTTAATTTCTTACCTTATTCTTGTATATTTGTATTCATTGCCTATCTTGAATGTAGGCATACATATATGCACTTGTACATATACTCACATCTATATATGCCTTTGTTAAATATGTTAGCTATGAAAATTTATTTCCCAACTGTTTCTTAATTGTCTTTTTAAAAATTGTTTTCTTATCTAAGATAATGATTGTCACTGTGGCTTTTCTAGATTCAGCTGAGGCATAATAGATTCCACTGCACTCATTTTGACTCTAAAGGAATCTTTAGATTTTAAGTGTATTTCTTGTAAACACCAAATTGCTTGTGTTCGCTTTATGACCCATTCTGTCACATTCTTATTTTATAGGTTAGTTCATCCCATTCACATTCACCATTAAGATTGTTAGGTTAGTTTTTCTTCCATTATATCCTGTAATAACATTTCTTCTCTTGTCCACAAACCATACCTTTCTAAAAGGAACAAGAAAGGAGAAAAGAAAAAAAGAAAGAACAAAGTCATCTCTAGTTAATCAAAGTTGGAATAATCTCATCCCAGTCCTCATCTCTGACCATCTTCTTCCAACCAGATCCTTGAGCTTTGTTCTCTCTGTGTGTCTGTCTTTTCATGTCTTCCTGTCTCTCTGTCTCTGCCCTTAGTTCTGTCTCTCCTCCCAGCCTTTCATAATTAGCTTCTCCTAGATGAAATTTGTTTTATTGTGACTGTTTCCTTCCTAACTTTACCCTCTCTCTCTTTAAAACTCTTCTCTCCCTTTTCCTGCTCTAGCCCAAATCCCTGTTCACTTTATTATATTTCTCTACCTGACTTTCCCCTCTCCCCAGTCCCAACCTTCCCTATCCTGGCTCCAGTGCAAGGGAGATTTATGAGATTTTCCCATTCCTCTTAACCCCTACCTTCATGCTTTTGGTGCCCCAATTATTTTTTTAAAAATAGTAAGTTCATACTTGCCTCCTCTCCCTCCACTCCTTCCCTAGAGTATTTCTTTTGTTTTTCTTTTCTCTTTCTTTAAAACAAACACAAAATACCCGCAGGTTGTGAGGATAGCTGTCTTTATTCCCTCATTGACCCTTAAAGATGATAAATTTCCAAAGGACCGATAGATTCTTCTCCCCCTTTCAGAATGTAAGCATTTGATCATCATATCCCTCTTGAGGTGCTCAGACTTGTTTATCTTCCTAGGTTTGAGCTTGTTTGCTTTATATATATTTGTGATTCAAAGACTCTAGTTCAAGCCTCTAGTTTTCCCAATAGGAATGTTTAGAAATTATTGATTATATTAAAGGTGTGGAATTTTTTTTCCCTAGTGGATTACAGAATAAGTTATTCTTAGGTCTAAGCCTTTTTTCTTTTGCCGCTTGAATTTAACTTAGATAGATGTTCAGAGGAAGAAGAAAAAAAGAAAGAGAAAAAAAAGGAGGGGAATCATTTAAATAATGTTTGTTCCACTCAATTAGTATATACTGAATATGAAATGATAGAAGTTAATCTGACTACAAGCTCTTGGCACTATGCCCTTCCCAGAGGAACCCCCTGCCTCATTTTTCTATACTCCCCCCCAACCAGACCATTCCCATTCCAGGGATCCATTCTCAAAGTAGAGACAAAAGAAGGCAGAGTGTAGAAGGCAAAATGACAGCCTTGTCTAGTCATGACTCATATCCAGTGCTACTTCATGCCTCAACCTGACCAGCCAGACCTTAGAGTTAGTCCTTATCCCAGAGTTACAAATCTGACTTGTTGACTTCCCTTACCTACTTTATTTAAATATGTCATGTAGACTATTCACCTTAGAGCCCTGCTTTGGAGAAAGGATAATTTTGATAATCAGTCATTTTTGTCTGATATGCTAACTTTGGAACTTAACCCTTGTGTAAGATGATACTTCATTCACTCTTATCATTTTCTAATCTTTTCATTCTCATATTTGCTACATGATTCTCTATAAAACTGACTTGGGTTCTTCAGTAGATATTCAATGTCTTCATGGTTTCATGACTTATTATTTTTTCTTTTGACCTGAAAGTTTTGGAGTTTAGCAATTGTATTTCTCATTGTTTTACATCTGAAGTTTATTTCATATAGTGACATGTGGCTTGTTTATTTTTATTTATCCTCTGGTCCCTCTGGGCAGTTTTAATTCGTAAGTACTTAGAATATATTTGCCAGTACTTTCTGCATCCTTCTTTCCAGGTCAGTTGTTTTTGATAGCAGATTTAGATCTTTCCAGTCATTCAGTCTTTCTGTCTTGTTACATCATCTCATTTTTATTGTGTTATTTTATTTTTTAGAGCATCCTACTTTGATAACATTTTTCAGCTTCTGTTCTAAATTGTTTATTCTCTTTCCAAGCTTTTCCTCAAGAGTTCTCATTAAAGCCTTTATCACTTCCTTCATCTCTTTTAACAAGCTTTCAGTTCACCCTCAGAGTCCTGGGGCCAAGTTATTTGTTGTTTTGTAATCATTGTCAAGTTTTTCCCTTCTTCTGAAGTTTTGTCCTGGGCTTTTCTTAGCCCCATGAGGATAAGCAATCCACGTGAAAAACAAATAGGAAAGAGGAAAAAGCAAGTACTAGCCTAACTACATGGAATATCATAGCGGGAGGGGGTGTTGGTGAATACTCTCATTCTCTTCCCTCCATTTTTTTGCCCTGAAAGAGGGATCTGGAGTGCAGGGCAATGAGGTTCATTGGTCTGGCCATACAGGACCACAGCCAAGGACTGGGGATTAGACTCACTTCTCTGATCTCACATTCATCCTACAATATACAGTTATTTACTGGAATATAACTATTTAAATGATTATTTTTTTCCTAATAATACTCATGAGTATTTCTGTGTGTATGTGTTTTAAAGGTTTTCTAAGATTTTTTTCATTTCTTCAGTCTTTACATTTAAATGGTTGATGTAGGTCACACTTTCTTTGTTGTTTCATCTAAAGTCATTTTGATTCTATACTTGTTGGAGATATTGCCATGATGATGCCTGAATGCAGGACCTGGGGAGAGGTAAGGGTTTCTAACAGCCACATAATCCAATCCAATTCAGTAAACATCAATTAAGCACCTACTATTTCCAGGCAGTGGGTGGCAGTAGGAGAAGCTAGGTGGCACAAAGGATAAGAACATTGAGCCTGGAGTCAGAAAGACCAGAGTTCAAATGTGACCTCAGACATTTGCTAGCTATGAGCCCTTGGCAAGTCACTTAACCCCTGCCTGAATAAAAACTGGAGAAGGAAATGGCATACCACTCCAGTGTCTTTGCCAAGAAAACCCTATGATCAGTTGGTCCACAGGTCGGGAAGAGTTGGACATGATTGAACAGCTGCCAGGCAAGGTGCTAAGCCCTGGGGATACAATTAATAAAAAGACAGTCCCTTCCCTCAAGAAAATCACAACTTAAAGAGAAAGGCAGGAAAGTAGAGGGTGTGGTGAGCCAAGGGGTACCTGGCATGGGGGGATTCTTGTATCCTGCAGTTGAAACCAGGCAGAGCAGCAGACCAAAGGTGGAGTGAGCTCAGAGTCTGGTTTCTGCCCTCTGTAAAGGCAAGCATTGGTGGTATCTTGATACTCTGTCTTCCAACCCTCCAGTTACAGAGGAGAGGAGGCTGAGAGAGGTGAAGGTGAGTCAAGGCTTGAGTGAACAGTATGGCGATGAGATGTAGAGGTGATGAGCTTAACCTGGAGAGGCAGCTTATTCTAGCTGAAACCAGGCAGAACTGCAATTGCAGAGTCAAGTGGGGAAATAATGAATAAATGTGTCTGTTCGTTGTTGCTCTATAATACAGCATCCAACAAATCTGACTAATAATATCAGTTGGGCCCTTCCCTCCCTTTTTAAAGTTAGGCACCAGGTTGGATAATTGTGGTCATCAGGGGACTCAGTCTTAGTTGGGGTGAACATGGAGGTGAGTGTTTTAACAGCCAGTCCTGTCTTCCGCTCTTCCCACATGGCCCTACCTTAGATCCAAATCAAAGTGAACCAGGTCTTGACTTTCCCCCTCATGACAATCCAGGCTGTTGTGGTCCTTTGTTGTCTCCTCTTCATTTTTATTTGGTTTTCATGAAGTTTATTTTTTATGTCAAACATTGTTGTTCACTTGTGTCTGACTCACTTTAAGGTTTGAAAAAGCACTTTCCATATATTATCTCATTTGATCCTGGTAGGTAGGTAGGTGCTGTTATTATACCCATTTTTCAGATGAGGAAACTGAAGCTGAGAAGGGTTAAGTGGCTTGCCCAAGATTATATAGCCAGTGTCTGAGACAGAATTCAAACTCAGGATTCTTTGATTGCAAATCCACTGTGCCATCTAGAGGCCTGAATCTTAGATAGCAAGTCCCATCTCGTCTACCTCTGTGATGCATATTAATACCTACCCAGAACATAACCTCCTAACACATCTTCCTACCACCCCTCTAATCCATCCTTAATACCATTGCCAGACTAATCTTCCCCAATCACAAATCTGATCAGGTCACTTCTCTGCTCCAAAATCTTCAGTGGCTCCATATTAAATCTCAATGAACAAGCATTTATTCATCTATAATTAATGTTCCAGGCTCTGTTTGAGGAGCTGTGGATTCAAAGACAGAAGTGAAAAAGTACCAGACCTAATGGAGATGGTTTCTCTCCAGGGAGATGTGTCTATATATAAGTAAATACAGAATAGATACTCCTTTCCCTGAAGGTTAGGGCTCTCACCAAGGTGGTGCTACCATATCTTTTTCGATTTGTGTCCTAAAACTCTACACCATGTACTTGTTCTACCATCTAGGTAAATCAAACCACACTCTTTCCCCAAATATATCCATTGCTTTCTGGCCTCAATGTGTTGTTGGCTCATTCTGTTATCTCAAGTGGGATATTTATAAAGTGATCAACATAGAACCTGGCCTATAGTAAGTACTTAATAAATTCCTCTTCACTTCCCTCTCTCCCTATTTCTGTTCCAGGAATGTTCTTATGTTTTCCTGTTGAACTCATCAGCCTTTAAAGACAAGGAGTGCTCCCTCTTCCATGAAGCCTTCCCACATCCCCACAATCACTAATGACCTTGTCCCTCCTCAAACCTCATAGAACATTCGCTTTTATATAGATCCCATGAACTTATCATGTCTCATTTTTCATTATTGTTAGCTATTTTCCACCATATCTTCCTGCTAGAATATAAACCCTTATTTTTGTTGTTCAGTAAGGCCCAACTCGTCATGACTGCTTTTGGGGCTTTCTTGGCAAAGCTCCTGACATGGTTTGCCATTTCCTTCTCCAGTTCCAGGAACTGAGGCACACAGGGTTAAGTGACTTGCCCAGGGTCACACAGCTAGTAAGTGTCTGAGGCCAGATTTGAACTTACGAAGATGAGTCTTCCTGATTCCAGGCCCAGAGCTCTATCTATAGAGCCACCTAGCTGCCTCTATGGGCTAGAATAGGTTAGGATAAAATAAAGTAGGATCCACACAGTTGGATTTCTGTCTTATTGAATAGATCCTCATCTCTGTTGCTACATCCTCTTTTCAGAGAAGTCTGCCACACCTTGTTAAAGTTGGTAGCTTGACAGTTATACAAAAGGCCTTAGTTTTATTTAGTCCCGGTAATTCTTAACCTTTTTGTGGGTCATCAATCTCTTTGGCAGTCTGGGAGAGCCTATCTCAGGATAATCTTGCCTTGGGTTGTTTTTATTTTTTTAATAGCTAGAAGAGATTCTAAATTTTAGTTAGAGATAAATAAAAATAAAGATACAATTTTTTTCCCATCCAAGTTCATGTCCTCTCTTCCCCTACAATGTATCTGTGGACCCCAAGAACTACTGATCTAGTCCATTCCTCCCATGAGAGATGAAGAAACTGGGACTGAGATTCAGTGACTTTCTCATGGTTACACAGCTAATAAATATCCAGGTTTCCTGACTCATAATCTAATGATCTTTACCTAGTACCTTATGAAAGCAAATAGTTCTGGGATGCCACATTACTCTTACAAATTTTAAAAAATATTTAAGACCCTGCCCAGTCATTCTTCAATCTGCAGCGACTTTGGCTGAAGGCATCTCTGCCACACAGGGCAAGCAAAAAAGCATGAAAGCCATCATCTGTCCACATCAAATTTAACATTAAAAGCTGTATTGTATAAACTAGAGTCTAAGCCTATAGAAAGTGAAGCATTTGCAATTAAAATGGTTTTTTAGACCTGTTTCCCTTCCGAGTGACCATGATGTATGAAGTAAATTTCTATGTAGACACTAATATATATTGTTTGCTGATTTATGTTAAAGTGCAAGAAAAATCTATTTCCTATGTGGGAAGGTACATCCGTACTCTATAAGAATATGAAGCTATTAAATGTTTATAAGATCAGATGGTTTCAGTGTGTAGACGACTTTGGGAAAGGATCCTGGCAGACTGTGTCGTGTTAAAGCCCCAGATACAAATGCTACGTGGGTAGCCATGGAAAGAATCATCTTTTGTTCTGCTGCTTTGATTGGGAGATATCCACAGAAGAAAATACTCCTTTCCCGGTACTTACTGGGTATTTTACTTCCCCCCCCAAAAACGCTCTTGTTATGTTATCTGAGGTAATTGGCCTCAGAGCTGTGCACGGTCTGAGACAAGGGAACAGTGGCACCTAGTGGTCAAAGACTACAGAGGCATTCATTGACTAATCAGAGCAACTGTCCTCATTATAATGTGTATGAGATCCCTAACATAGTGCAGAATGTTTTCTTTTCAAGGAGCAAGCAAGCTAACGCTGGGGCGTAAAAGCAAATCCAAAAAAGTCAAATCGTGCAGAGACAGAGGCACAGATAGAACACACACGTGCATGTGTTCTGTCAGAGATTATTTCAATATTTGCTCCTAGAAGACTGATATTTTCTCCTTGCAAAAATGGTAATCCACGTGACTCACATAAACCAGGTAGCAAGGTAGAATGTTTTCATTTTTTAATGTTGTACATTGATTGAATTCGTTGGACCTCAAGACAGACTCTCTCCCTCTCCCCTTACCTCTTCCTCTTCTTCTCTTCCTCTCTTGCTCTCATGGACTCAGTTACTACCTCTATTTGGCTGACCCCCAGGTCCCACAAATCCAACTGTAGTCTCATTCCTAAGATCCAGTCCCACATCATTCACTTAAGCAATAACTGAACAACAACAACAAAGAACAATGGAACAGAGCAGTAGCAACAGGACTGGACATAATCCATGCCCTTAGGGATCTTAGAGTTGTTGGAAAGATGAGATTTGCCCCACATCAGCTTTTCAAAAAGATCCCTAATTACCCTTTCAAAAGAATGCCAGAGATGACAACCCTTCCATGCTTTCCTGGACAGCTTTGTGAGTTGGCCTGGTGGCCAGCCATCTGTGGATGAATCTCTCCAAGCTTAACAAGTCAAGCTCTTCAAGACTTAAACCATTGATTCTAGCCGTCACCAGTCCCATAATTATACTCATCTGGCACAGTCAATATGTCAACAACAAGCATTTATTAAGTGTCTACTATGTGTCAGACACTGAGAATACAAGGAAGGCAAAAGAGAATCCAGCTATATACTATACATCTCAAGCAGGATGTCCCATACACTGAATCACTAAGTACCTGTAGGAGAGCTGTAATGGGGAAGGATGTGGCAATAAGATGTAAGAATACTGGAAAGATAAGAAGGATCCAGGTTGTAAAAAGCTTTGAAAGTCAAACAGAGGGTTTTATATTTGATCCTAGGGGTAATGGGGAGCCACTGAAGTTTGTTGAATGGAGAAATAACATTAGATGTGCTCTTTAGGAATTTAGTGTCAATTTGACAGATGAATGGAGAATAGACTGGAATAGGAAGATAATTGAGTTGGGGAGACCAGCTCTTATTACAATAGTTCAGGCATAAGGTGATGCACTTGGGTTCTAACAGTCAGGGGACAGAAGGGGGTATATACAGGAGATGAAAAATTGACAAGATTTGGTAACTTAGTGAATATGTGGGAGAGAGGGGGAGAGAGAACAAAATGTTGAAGATAACACTGAGATTGTGATCCTAGATGACTGGTGGCATCCTCAGCAATGTTAGGGAAGCACAGAATGGAAGAGAGTTTAGGGGGAAAGGTCCTGAGTTCGGTTTTGGACATACTGAATTTAAGATGTATGATGGACAATTAATTTGACAATTACAATAATAACAGACAATTGTCTACTAGGCAAATAGAGAAGAAAGTCTGGGGTTAAGAGAGGGTTTAGGGCTAGACAGCTAGATCTGAGAATCATTAGCATAGAAATGATTATTGAATCCACGGAAGCTAATGAAATCGCCAAATGAAACAGAATTAAGAGAGCCCAGGACAGAGTCTTGAGAGACATCCTCCATTAATGGGAATGACCTAGAAGAAAATCCAATAAAGGAGACTCAGAAGGAGCAATCAGATGGGTGGAGAATCTCAGTTGTTACAGAATCCTAGAGAGAAGAATTATCAAGGAGAAGAGTGTGATGGGCAGTATTGAGGGCTACAGGGAAGACAAGAAGGATGAGGACTGCAAAAAGGCCATTAGATTTGACCAGTAAGAAATTATTGACAACTTTGGAGAGATCGGTTTCAGTTGAATGATGAGGGCAGGAGCTCGACTGTGGAGAGTTAAGAGACAAGTGAGAGGAAAGAAAGCAGAGGCATTGATTGTAGATGACCTCGAGGAGTTTAGCCATGAAAGAGCAGAGAGATGTGACTGTAGCAAGTAGGGATAGACAGATTAAGTGAGGGTTCTTTGAGGACAAGTGAGACATGGGCATGCTTGTAGGCAATAAGAAAATTGCCAGTAGACAGAGAAAGACTGAAAATAAGTTAGAGTGGAGATGATGAAAGGACAATCTGCTAAGGAAGATAGGATGGAATGAGATCACTTGTTCATGTGTGTCTTGGCTAAAAAGGGCCTCCTCTTCATGTGAACCTTGGATGAAAAAGGAGAGAGTGGCAGAAGACATCTTTTGATGTAAGATGAGGAATTGTGGGAAAGAGAGCCCTCAGCAAATAGCTTTTCAGAAACTTGGAACAAAGCTCTCAGCTGAGAGCATGAGGACAGAGTGGGATATAAGAGATCTGAGGAGGGATGAAAAGGTTTGGGAAAACTGCTGTGGTAAGTAGGATCATCATTAGGCAGATATAAAAGGATTGCCTTGCTGCAGCACAGCTGAGATTATGTGGCATAAGTTTGTAGTGGACCTAGTCAACAGAGTTTCGTGATTTTCTCCAGCTTTCTTCAGCAGCCTGTGAAGAGAATTGCAGGCAGAAAATGCTGACAATAATGAAAGGCTGAGTCTTGACAAAGTCAGATCAGTGATAGAATAAGGGGGCAAAGGGTTCTCCAGAAAATCAGGATGGGGAAGGGAGGAAAATATAGTCAGTACAGGTAGAGATAGAATAATTACAGACTGTGATGAGATAATGTCAGAGTTCCTGAACATTGAAGTAGTGATGGTGATATCTCTACCATCTCTAGTCACAGCTGAGGTGAGGTGGAGTAGTAGGTCATGTGAGATGACTAAGTTGAGGAACTGGGAGGGTAGAACTTTTGAAGGAGTATCAACATGTATGTTGTCATCCCATGGTCTTCTAGAAGCTTAGATTGGAACTGCACAATAATGGAACATTGGAACAGGAAGTGAATCAACAAATCTTAATTAAGCATTTATTATGCTAGGGATACAAAGAAAGTCAAAAGCTGAGAAAGATTTGCACTAAAGATACCATCCAAAAAATTACACAAGAAGTGACCACAAAAAGACTGCTTCCATATACCATGGTAAAGGACGCAATGAAATTCTTTTTTTCGTCTGTAATCAGTTCCTAAAATGGACGTGACTCAGACTGTTTCTATAAATTCCCTAGCCTAGAGCTTAGAGAAGTTACTGTGGTTTCTCTCCACAGGAACCTTCAGCATGGATAAGCAAAAAGCAAGGACTAAAGGACAGACCTAATTTAAATGCAGTGGAATGTGGTTGATAAGATTCTCAAAAAATCCCCATCCCCACCACTGGCAACAGCTTGGACCCAGTGGTAGAAGGGCCTTTGAGTGTTTCTAGGTTAAACTGTATTGTTCCCTCAAAAACTTTCTTCCTCCAGATTGAATATTTTTCAGGAACTAGAAAGCCATTAAGTATAGGATTAGAGGTCAAAATACTTGACCCTTTAACCAAAGTGGAAACGGGTGACAGCAAAGGCAGAGTCAGATTGAAACTAAAAGAGCATTACTTTGGAATTGGAGGACCTAGGTTGAAATCTTGTCCTGTGCACCCTGAGGCAAGTTACTCTATCTCAGTGGTTCTCACCCTTCCTAATGCAGCGACCCTTTAATACAGTTCCTCTGAAGCGAGTGGCAAGAAATCACCGTAGGATCATAGAAGAAACCTCAGAGACAATCAACTTTGGGATCTGAACTGAGATTCTCTATCCACAGAGCCAAGGCACTTTCCATTGGAAAGTGGAAAACACTCTATCTCTTGACTATTGCAATTATTCAGTCACCAATTCATTTTTTTTTCTTTTCACTTAAAGACAGAGATGTTTGGTTGCCTCTTTATTTGTTTGTCCTTTCTCATGTCAGTAGCTATATTTTAGTTTGCTGTGAATCATAATGTTTAGTAAACAATAGTTATTATTATACTTATAATAATAATAAACCTAGAGACCTAACAAAAAATTTTATACTGTTTCAGACAATGTTGTAGAACAGACACTAATTTATCTTTGGAAAGACCACTGCCATTTAAAATCATCTTTTCTTTTATTAGCTTGTTTTCAGGTTAACTCTAATGGGTAAATATTTTCTCATTTTTCCTTTGTAAGACCTTCTCTCCTGACACATTTAAGTTTTACAAGGAGAGCTCTGCTGACCACAAAGGCTTAAACTGAGACTAGGTTCCACCAGCCAAGTCCCTCGAGTCTCAATACCCTGAAAGAAAAATGACAAAGTGGTTTCTTTTTTTTCCTATGAAAGTGAAAGGTTTTTAAACATTTTCAAATTGATTTTTATTATGTTTCCTATGTATCTTCATGTTCTGAGATATTTATAGCATCTTTCCTAGAAAAAATTTTAAAGTTATATATCCTTAACCCTTATGCTCCTTCTGAAAGGGAACAAATTTTCCCTTCCCTCACCTAAAGGCAATTAGGTAGTGCAGCAGATCGAACATTGGGCCTGGGACCAAGAAAAACTGAGTTTAAGTCCAGCCTCTTACTAATTATATAATGGAAATCCACCACTTACTAGCTCTGTAATGCTAGGGAAGTCACCTACCCTATCTGCCTCAGTTTCTACCTCAACTATGAAATGGAGATAATAATAGACCTTCTCTCCCAGGATTGTTGTGTGGATCAAATGAATTCATTGTAAAGCACATAGCAGAGTACCTGGCATACTGTAAACACTTAATAAATGCTGGTGTCCTTTCTTCCCCTCACACACATTCTATATTTGGGGGAATCAGGGCTCAAGATGATAAGATTGTGTGCTCTCACACAATAAACATATCATCTGTAGAGCTCACTTTCCTAAGAAGAGACAGAAGGCATTCCTAGTGGAAACAGTTACCCTACTCCAGGGGTTCTTAACCTTTTTTGAGTCATAGACCCCTTTGATAATCTGGTGGAGCTTATACATTTCTTCTCAGAACAGTATTTTAAATGCATAAAATAAAATGCTATATGGATTTCAAAGAAAATCAGTTACATTGAAATATAGTCATCAAAATATTTTCTGAAATAAATTCATGGACCCTAGGAATCAATGTCAGTGTATGTGCCAAAAAATTATTCCCGCTTTTCTGGCACATCATCCTGATCCTTTCCCAGTTGGAGGCTTCCCAGAACAGAAAACCTCTAAGACATCACTAAGAACTGGCCTCCTGACTAAAAAATGCCAAATAACTATGCTGAATCCCCTGTTAAAATATTCATTCAATGAGTACTTGTTGAGTGTGCATTGTTTTCCAAGTACTGTGCCAGATGCTGGGGACACAGAGTCAGAATCAAAACCGTCCTTTTCCTCTCAAGGAGCCTGTATTCTATTGAGTGGAAACAATATGCATTCAGAATATTAAATGCAAATAGGGGAAAATATTTCCTGGGAAGACACTAATCAACTTGGGAGGTTCAGGTTAAGCTTCCTGTAGAAGGGAGCACTTGAGAATTCTGCGAGGTGGAGGTGAGCACACAGTGCATCCTAGGCTGGGAGACAGCCTATGCCAAGGCACAGGCAAGGGAGATGGAGTGTCCACACAGAGTGTGTGAGGAGAAGTGATGTGAAATAAGCCTGGAAAGATAGGCAGGAATCAGATTTTGAAGAACCTGAAAATCCAAATAGGGGAATCTGTATTTGATCCTAGGGAGCCACAGAAGCTTATAAAACATGAAATTAACATGGGATAGACATGCTTTAGGAATACCAACTTGCCAGCTAGGTGGAGAATGGATTGGAAGTGGGAAAAGATAGAAGCAGGAAATCCAAGTAGGAAGATATTTTAATAGTTAAGGCAAAAGGTGATGAGTTCTTTTTTTTTTTGGAGGGCAATTGGGGTTAAGCGACTTGCCCAAGGTCACACACTAGTAAGTGTTAAGTGTCTGAGGCCGGATTTGAACACAGGTCCTCCTGACTCCAGGGCCTGTGCTCTATTCACAGTGCCACCTAGCCACCCCCAAGGTGATGATTTCTTAAGAGCTCTTCAAGTAGGGATGTATTTGTATGAGTTGAGATGAGATAGACATGGTATATGAAGTAAGATATCCTGAGGGAGCAACAGGAGGCAGCATGTGCCAGGCAAGTTAAACTCTCACTGATACTTTGAAAGTCACCTGCCCTCAGATACCAGAGGAGATCTCCTAGAACCCAGAGTCTATAAGCCTCAGGAATGACAGTGCCCATATCACCATTCCTGATTCCAGTCTAGTCCCTTTCCACATTACCAAGAACAACCCTTGTAGAACAGTTGACCATCACTATAACCGGTGACGGTGTTAATCACCAACACTGGTCACCAAACAATAGCCACCAATAAGAAGGTCAGCCCAATGACCCTGGAGATAGACCACTCATGAATCCTGCTACCAGCTCATTCCTTGGCCACAGCTGTCATCCAGGGGAGCAACCCTTACTGAAATGTGACTTGTCACCTGCCTCTACAGATGCTGCAACCTACCTCCTCAGCAATCATAGCTACTAAAGACCAGGAAAAGAAAAGTTCTTGCCATCTGGGTCCTTAGCATTGTCAAATAGTTCAACATTAGAAATGGATATGAGTTTATTAATGGAAATAATACTAAAGAAAATGGATTGCTCTCTGTTTTGCTGTGGTCTTTCCTTTTGACATGTAGTTTAAACCTCCTATGTATATTTTCTCCCCTGTTAGAATCTGATCTCTTTGAGAGGAGGGAATTGTCTTGTTTTAACTATTTGCATCTCCAGTGTGTTGCATAGTGTTTTGCACAAAGTTTTGCACTTAATAAATGCTTTTCCATTCATATGTTTTAGAAATAGATATGAGGTATTCTTTCTGACCCTCTGAAAAATGTCAGGCTATAATCATACATTTCTCCTATCTTATTATTTGAGGGACTTCACCTGTAAGTGACCCATCTCCTTTGCTGTGATCACTTTTTACAGTTTTTTTTTGTTACTGATTACCTTCACAAGTAGTAATAATCATTGACAGTAACAAGCACTTTAAAGTTTATGACATACTTCACAAACATCGTCTTGCTTGAGCCTCCCATCAGTGCCGCTACATGGGGTTGTGATCCCCATTTTACACCTGAGGAAACTTAGGTTCAGAGAAGTTCAGTCAGTGATTTTCTCAATGTCTTCTAACTCGGGTCAGATACTGGCTTTGAACCTAGTTCTTCCTGATGCTAAATCCAATACTCCCTCTCTTCTATCATGTCACCTTTTGGAATTGTAGGTGCCACGAGAGCCCAGAATGCATCTTGTATCATACCCAAGAAAACAGAGCCATCCTCTCTTCCCAGTTGCTGCTGCAAAGTTCACTGGCAGAGGTTTCTGTCATCATCAGATCTTATTTATTAAAGTTCCCTCATGTGAATGGTGCTCAGGTAGACAGTCTGGAAGAAGCAGGTGACATGGCACCCTGGGTATTTATGGCTGATCAGTGGAGTGACGGACGAGCTGTGTGTCATGGATTCCATTGAGCTGTCAGCTATTTTTAGGCAGGAGAAAGTGAATTCCTCATGTATCTTACTCCTTTTTTGAGTGAGTTTAATTTCCTGTGAATGATAAGAGAGTTAGTATTTAAAGCCGAAACCCATTAATTTACAGCCCTGCATAATACAGTCTTTGGCAACTAAAGAATTTCGCCACACTGCTCTGCTGATATGCTGATCTGCAGAGACCAGCCTCTGGTAGATGAGAGTAATTTGCCTTTCATGCCTTTTCAGCCTTGAGCTTCATCAGGAAAAAGATTACCTGACTCCATAGGAAAAAAAAAAACCTATTCAAACTACATAAAGTAGTTCCAAAGTGCCTAGTAGAATGCTCCTGAAGAAAAGGAGGAATTCTGATTTATTCTACTCAGAAAAAGCCTTTTAGGTTAATCCAGTTCAATTCAAAAGCTTAAAACACCTACTAAAGGTTAAGGCACCCTGTGCTAGGTATTGAAGATGCAAAGGCAAAGAATTAAATGGAACAGCCCCTTTCCCTCAGGGAGCTTACAGTTCTACTCAGGTGAAACTACATGCACACAGATGAGTAGCTGCCTCTAGCAGAGTTGGCCTCCTTCCCATAAGAGGTAGTACCTGAAATGTGCTTTGAGGGTTGTTAAGAATTCCATGAATCAAAGATGAGAGAGAAGGAATCTCAGGCAGAGCCAGAGCCAGCCTGTACAAAGATGCTGAGGCAGGTGATGGAGTACCATATATGGAAACCATAAAGTAGGCTGGTTTGGCTGAAAAAGAGTGTGGGAGGGGGAGCAGTCTGGAAATGGGAGATGGGAGCCAGATCGTGAAGGACTTTAAAAAATGCCAGACAGCAGAGCTTGTATTTTATCTCAGAGACAATATGGTGACACTGAAACTTCTTGGGCAGAGTTCTTGAGTGCCAGATCAGAGGGTAATGATTAATAAACTATGTCTTGTTACAAAGGATATTTTTAGCATTTGGTGATTGTTCTCACATGATGGAATGGTAACAATTCAAATGAGGAACTTGTGCAAAAATCCAAGGAGATATCTTACATTTAGGTATATGAGAACATAAATTGTTAAACATGTATATTATTACTATAATCCAAGTAACCCCCAGGAGCATCAGTTCAATTCAAAAAATGTTTATTATGCACCTACTCATGTGTGCATGAGCTCTAACTCTATTTAAACAGAATCATAGATCCTAGCCTATTAGAACTGGAAGGTAACTTAGAAATTATTTAGTTCGGTTGGCTCATTTTACAGATGCAGAAACTGAACAAGACATATGTCAAATACATGAGCAGTGCACATTCACCCATCATCCTCTTTCAATACAGCTGCTTTGTAGACCAAATGGTTCAGATCCTCCAAGCATAAACTCAGAAACAGCTCCTGGGAAAGCAACCCCTGCAGACTTAAGGGGCCCCTGAAGGTGCTTCACAGCATGCATGGCTAAGAGCAGTGTGAGCAAAAAAGGGTGCGTTGCAGCAGGCATTGGGATAGTGGACCAGAAAGAAACGTCTTTGGAAAAAGAAAAAGCTTAACGGGAGCCCAGAATTTAAACTCTTTTCCTGAAGCTTTCCTTCTAAAACTAAATTTGCTGTTTTAAGCACCAGAGTTCTATTTAGTGCAATAAATCAGTGATTTACTAAAGCATAGGTTGGCTCTTTCTAGGCAGGAGTGACACATAAGATAAGCTGCCAGGCTTACCAACCACTGCAGCTTCTTGAGATCATACTGTTTGTCTTGACTATCTTAGATCTCCCATGTTTTTGTCCTTTACTAGCCTAACTAAAACAGCAGTTTGGTTTAGAGAGATTCTTCTCTTTTTAAAAATTATTTTATTTTAATTTGTGGAATAAAACAAGCATTTCCATAATATAGTACAATTTAAAAAGATGATTGCATATGAAACTACAAATCTACTATATACAACTTTCTATTCCTTTCAAATACACAACACAATTATCATGCAAATTTCTTTTTTCCCTCCCTACTCCCCTCTCTAGAGATGGCTATCATCAGACATAAATTGGTGTCTGTGTGTGTATATATATGTATATAAAATTGTTCTATGTAAACTTCTATTCATCAGTTCTTTCTCTAGATAAGTGGTTCTCAACCTGTGGGTCGTGACCCCTTTGGGGGTGGAACAACCCTTTCACAGGGGTTGCCTAAGACCATCGGAAAACACATATTTCTGATGGTCTTAGGAACTAAGACACTGCTCCTCTGTCCGTCTCCAGGTGGGTATGCCCACATACGAGTATTAAAGGGTCACGGCATTAGGAAGGTTGAGAACCACTGCTCTAGATACAAAGGATAGAATCTTCCTTTATATGTCCTTTATGATTAATTTGGGTATTTATAATAGTCAAAATAACTTATTTCCTGAAAGTTGTTCTTAAATCAATATTCCTGTTACTGTATACAATGTTCTCTTGGTTCTGCTAGTTTCAATCTTCGTTATTTCATGCAAATCTTTCCATGTTTTTCTAAAATCATAGAGCTCATTATTTCTTATAGCACAATAGTATTCTATCACAATCATGTGTCACAAACTTATTTAGCCATTCCTGATTGATGGACATCCCTGCAATTTCCAGTTCTTTGTCACCACAAAGAGAGTTGCTATAGACATTTTAGACCATATAGTTTCTCTTCCTTTTTCAAAGAAAAATTACTTTTTTAAAAGACTTGAAGCATTGATCTGATTTGTCACCCCTCATGCTTGTCTTCCATCTTCTTTCATCTTTCTCTTTCCCTCCTTTCCTTAAGTCTTTCCTCCTTTTCTCTCTCCTCTTATCTTTCCATCCTTTCCCCTAGCTTTCCTCTTTTTCTTTCAGTATATTTCTCTCAAACCTACCCATTAGCTTCAGCTCTCTCTCTTCTGAGAAGGGAAACAAGAAGAAGGGGGGTATAGGTGGTATCCTATTCATGCATGGCATATTATGTATAGAAAGGTTACTGAAATGAAATTGTCCTTTTTTAATTTAAATTTATACTTCCAAATTAGTTTCAAGGCTAGGGTCACTAAACATTATTTGTCTGGAGTTATTTCTTCTCTTCCCACCTCACTACCCTGAATGTACAAATATGTGTCTTAGAATCATACATTTAGAGTTTGAAGACACCCAAAAAGTCATGTAATATAACCCCCTACTCAAATCTAGAGAAAAGCTGGCAGTGCTTTTGGCTCCCCACTTGGCTTGGTGGATTCTTACCATCCTCTGAGTTCTGCGCAATCTCCAATTTCCGTTTTTCCTCACTCTAGTGACAGACCACTCACATTGTCAGTCTTGTCAATCTGCAGAGGCAAAACTCTTGATATGGCATTTCTGCCTATGAGCAGTCTAGTGTAACACCTGAGACATCACTTCTCATATGTGGGCACCCTCAAAGAGCTATATTAGGTGTCAGGTTCACAGTATTCTGCGGGTCTGTAGCAACTTAAGAAAATGATTCATGAGCCCCCATATTTCCAGAACCCACTCCTCTTTCGGTTATTTTTACCTCATGTAGCCAATCCAGGATCCAGCCACCAACTCAGGACACCTTTGGCTTGTCCATGTCCTTTGGAAAGTGGTGACATCCTTCTGCAAAGCTCTTGTCGCAAGAATAGAATGAGACAATATTTGTAATGACCTTTGTAAACTTTATGTTGCTGCTTTGTTAATGCTAGCCATCATCATCATCATCATCATATGTCCTCAGGATTTGGTGGTCCTTAAGGAACTATCTTATCTTAGCAGAATCACTGATGAGTGAATTGTAGGTGATGGAGTAAGGCTTATAGATTTCTTCTTCTCTTAACGTGGGAATAAGCTGGAAAAGAATGGGTAGACCAGCCAACCATGAAAAGGACCAGGAAATAACCTCTGCCGTTTCTCTTGGTCAGCTAAGCATTGCCAAGTCCCTTGGGGATCAGTAATATCCCATCCTGTTTCTGAGCCTTGTTGATTGGTTGAGTCTTTCTCCCAAACTTGGATGTATAGTGTCTTTTCTAGGGTCTTTGTGCTAGATCCTGTCTTCCTGGAGTTCTCTACTCTAGGAGCTCTCTAGATTTTTCACCACCTATCAGTGACCCTAATCTCCCTGTCTTTCCCTCTAATACTCCCGGTCTTCTATCTCAAGTCATGCCTGAAAATTATCTGTCATCCATTTTGGAAAACAATTTAGAACCATGCCAAAGGACTGTAAAACTATACATACCCTTTGACCCAATAATACTAGGTTTGCGTCTCAAATAAATAAAAGAAAAAGGACCTATGTGTACAAAAATATTTATAGCATCTCTCTTTGTGGTGGTAAAGAATTATAAAGTGAGGGGATACCCATCAATTGGAGAATGACTGAACAAATTGTGGTATATGGTTGTGATAAAATATTATTGTGCTATAAAGAATGATGAGAGGGATGGTTTCAGAAAAACCTGTTAAAATCTATATGAACTGATGCAAAGTGAAGTGAGCAGAACCAGGATATCACTGTACACAGTAATAGCAATGTTTTAATAGTGCTCAACTGTAAAAGACTTAGCTCCTTTGATCAATGGACAATTAGATGGTGCAGTGGATAGAGCAGTGGACTTGGAATCAGGAAGACTTATCTTCATGAGTTCAAATCTGGTCTCAAATACTTACTATCTGTTTGACCCTGGGCAAGTCATTTAACCCTACTTGCCTCTGTTTCATCATCTGTAAAATGAGCTAAAGAAGGAAATGGCCAACTACCCCAATATCTTTGCCAAGAAAAACCCAAGTAGAGTCGAAGAATCAGACACAACCAAAGTGACTCAACAACAGCAACACTGATCAATACAGTGATCCAAGACAGTTCCAAAGGACTCATGATTACAAAAATGTTATCCACCTCCAGAGATAGAACAGGTTTGGAGTACATTTGGAGTATAAATTGAAGTATAATTTTCTCACTTTCTTAATTTTTCTTACTTTTTTACAATATGGCTAATATGGAAATATATTTGGCATTATTTCACATGTATAATTGATATATTTCTCAGTGGATAGATGTAAAGCTAGAGGGAGGGAGAAAATTGGGAACTCCAAAAAAAAAAAAAGATTACATTTAAAATAAACAAATAATGAATTTTGAAAAGACAAAAATATACCTGACCCATGCCCCTAATTTTTTCCAAACCAGGCTCTCTGTGACTCCCAAAGTAACAGCAGGCTTGTTTATACTAATCTACACAAGTGTGCTAACAGGAAAGGGCTGCATAGCAGCCCTTTGCTCCTGGAAGGCAATATTTGCTTATTTTAACTGTCCCTCCCAGAACACAGTGCCCTTCCTTTGGCTGTCTAACACAAAGGGATGAATGTAATGATGAAAATTTCAATCCTTCTTAGCAAGGAAGGCAGTATTATAGCAAACCACAAAGATATTTTTAAAATCTGTTTATTATATTATGAGGTAGGCAGGTAATACCTTTCATCACCACCTCTAAGAGTTGTATTACAGATAGATAACAACACTGGACAATATCACCAACACCTAGAGAGGGCCTTAGGAGTAATGGGTCACCATTACAGTATAATATCTGATGACCCCTAATACCTTCTTTTGTTCCCTTGGCAACATCACCCCTGCTTGCCTCACCACAACTGCTCAGTGTTATGTAAGTTTTAAAAAATTAAGCATCGGACTCCCATTTCCAGAGAACTGCTTAGGTACTAGTTCAGATTTTCTGAGCATGAAGGTTTTATACTGTTAAGTTTTCCACTTCTGCCATGGTCTATTTATTTCTTCAGTCATTTTGGTAGCCATGGTATCTAGATTCTCTGGGACAGGGCGTCCCTGGAGCCTCATCAGTAAAATAGGGATAATAAATCTCACATCACAATTGAAACCAGGGCTTACAAGTATCTTGGAAAAACTGCAGTGTTTTGTATTATGACTTAGACTATTGACATATTGAGCTATAAAATGAAATCGATTGAGGGGGAGGTGAGTGTACTACTCTGTTTCAATTTAAGGGAAAGGTATTCAAGATAAAGGAAGACTCATGATTAATATCAGATTTTTCTTTGTAAAACTAAATAAGCATGTGGCCCTCTCTATTGTTACTATTCCTGTATGGTGAGGGGCTTTTTTACCCCCTCAGTACCTGCCTGGATTGTTTTGTTCCTGATATCTTTATGATACTTGCTATTTCTGTCTTTTCTTAATCTGATGTTTTGATAGATCTGTACCTTTCAGTATAATTGGATCCTCTCTTAGCACAAATCTTAAACCATCAATGTCTTCTCATCTGTGTGGCTGGTCCATATCCTTCCTTGAATTCCACCCAGGGAGCCCATCTAACTTGCCAGGGGCTTTCCCATCCCTTGTCAGTTCTGAGAGGGCCCCTAAGATCCTTTCAGGGCATCTGAAAGAGCAAAAACTATTTTCACAATATTACTCACATATTATTCACCTATTAAAATACTACTCATTTTCTCATTTTCCGTTTTCTGTGTAAGGTCAGATTTTCTTAATATATTTCAGCTAAAACAACATATGACAACAGACTGATTGCCAAAGCAGATATGAGAATCTAACTGTCTTCTCTTAAGCCAGACATTAAAGAGATTTGCCATGAAATAAATAAAGTAAAAACAATGCTGCTTCTCACAAATTTTTTTAATATAGGGCAGTGGTTCTTAACCTGTGGGTTGCAACCCTTTGGGGGTTGAATGACCCTTTCATAGGGGTCTCCTAAGACCATCAGAAAACATATATTTCCGATGGTCTTAGGAACTGAAACACCCTCCTCTATCCGTCTCCAGGTGAGTCCGCCCACATGCAGATACGCCCACATACCAGTATTAAAGTATCGTGGCGTTAGGAAGGTTGAGAACCACTGATATAGGGATTTTTATTATAACACATTCATAGATTTATTACCATTTGTAAATAACATTTTTGAAATATATGCTTTTATTTCTAATATAGTAAATACCAATAGATACAGCCCACATATACAAAAGCTCTTTGGGACCCTTGATAATTAAGAGCATAAAGAGGTCCTGAGGTCAAAAAATTTAAGAACCACTTCTCCAGATTTTCTGACAATCCATGGATAGTAATAGAACACGGTGATTATCGTTGAGTGCTCTCTGCCTCTCTGTCTCTGTCTCTCTCTCTGTCTCTGTCTCTCTCTCTCTGTCTTTCTCTCTGTCTCTGTCTGTCTGTCTCTCTCTCCACCCTGTTCCCTCCCATCTCCTTTTCAGGCTGTATGTCATGATATTCCTTATCATTCACTGATATTCTTTACACCACTCTTCTTGAATTGTTCTGATTTGACGATCAGTTGCACCCTGTTGTGCCAGCAATTCTCCATTGGCCTTCAGGTGATGTATTCCAAGTGACCCATTTCACTGAAACTCAAAATCACCCAAATCGTGACGGATAATGCTCCACCCCTAACACTTAAGAAGGCAAGTCACCAAACCTCCCTATGTGTATGAATTCATCTGTAAAAGGGAGACAATAATACCTGTTTGACCTGCCTGGAAAGTTGTGTTAGGGAGCATAAGAATAAAGGGATTATTCCTTAAAATGACAAGCAGCATCTCTCCAAAACTATCAGCAAGCATTATATGTAATGAGGATAAGCCTTCCCAATGAGATTGGGGTGAAGCAAGGATGCCCATTATCACCACTATTATTCCATATTGTGCTGGAAATGTTAGCTATGACAATAAGAGAAGAAAAGTTGTGTCAGGCTCAAATGAGGCATTTTAAGTTAACACACTTTACAAACGTTCAAGCTCTATATAAGTGTCAGTTATCATAATTAGTTTCCATCAAGTAGTACTTTCCCTAGGGCCCTCAGCTCCCTCAGACTAACCCCTTTTGGAAGCCCACGAGATGATGACAGTATCCCTTTTCTTACTGTTTGACCTCAGAAAGACCAATTCTTTGTTTCTTGAGGAAAAGATTCCATATCTTCCAAAACTATGCATCTCACACAACTCAGGAACTGGGAATTTTGTCATTTTTTTTTTTTTAGGTCACGGGTATTGTGTCCAGTGTTCCCCAAGAAGGGAATCAAGTCTGCAGATAAGGCTAAAAGTAGGTTTCATTTGGTAAGAAGGTCCCAAATATAAATGACTATTTCAACTCATTCATGAACCTTAAGGAAGATAAAGAAAATAAAGCAAAAGACAACCTAAAATAGCTAAATGCATCATTTATTTTCTGAGGGGTTCAGTAAGAGGAACAATCTAGGCAAAATTGTCGCAAGCTGGCTAATTCATAACAGAAGGAGAAAGTATGTCATTACAGATGTACTCTCACTAATATGGCCACCATCCTAATTTACCCCCTTTATTTTTTCTTACCTAGACTGAAAATAACAGCTAGCTTTTATAGAAACATAATGCCTGGCACATGGTAAACTCTATGTTAAATGTTAATTATTACTACTGCTGCTGCTGCTGCTGCTATTACTGTTATATAGAGCTTGGAGGTTTCCAAAGTGTTTACGTGTGTTATCTCTTTTGTTCCCTACAACAGGATCTATGAGGTTGATCCTGTTATTATCGCCATCTTACAGATGAAGAAGCTGAAACTGACAGAGGTCAAGTGACTTGTCCAGGGTCATACAGCTAGTATATATCTGAGACAGAATTTGAACTTAAATATTCATAATTCCAATTCCAGCACTCTATCCACTACACTGCCTTTAGACAGTCCCCTAATTGTTCTCTTTCCTTTCAATTTCTCTTCTCTCTTACCTGTTCTTCCTACTTGCCAAATTGGTGTTCTTAAAGCACAAGTCTGACGCCACCACTTCCTATCAAGAAACTTCATTCCCTGTTACCCATATGATAAAATACAAACAACGCAATTCCAGGCAGATCATCAGCACAGTCAGCAAATGTGTTCATATGAGTTCTGCAAGCACTCTCTAGTTAGCCTATTTTCTTCACATCCCAATTCAAAGTTTGCCTAGAAATCCAAAACATACCAATCAAAAAAGAGCAAGCTAAATGCGCACTATATTCCAGGCACTGTGCTGAGTTACTGAAAATATAAAGGCATAAATCAAACAATCCCTGACCTCATAGCTTACATATATTTATGTATAAATTATTTACATACATTTGTTCCTATATTCTAGTAGGAAATGTCACATACATATATAAGTATAAAGTGAATACAAGATAATTTGGGGAGCTAGCAGCTATGGGAATTAGAAAAATCCTCATGCAGGAGAAGGTATTTCAGTGAAACTTTGAAGAAGTATAATCTCTTATCTTTGGAGATCTGTTTTTACCTCCCATAGGCCAATGCAAGACTTTTTCTCCCTTGTGCTCACCGGGGCTGAAAAGGAAACATTGCATCCCATCTAATTGCATTACGTTTGTAACTGACTCCTAAGATCACAGATTTGGAGCTAGAAGATTGCCACCTCTCAGACTTACTACATGTGTGACCTTTGATAAGGGACTTTTTCTTCCAAGCTTCAGTTTCCTCATCTGTATTATGAGAGGGTTGAATTAAATGCCCTCTTAAAATATCTTGCAGCTCTAAATCTGTGATCCTGAAAATCTTAGGAGGTTCATTGAATTACCCAAACCTACAGGAAACAAGCCCATGTTGTCTGACTGACTGCAAACCCAAGGGCTCATTTCTGTCCCCTGATCCCTTGCCAAAAAGTGACACAGCAGAACTCATATACTAGCTTTTGTCTGTCACTCGACTAGTCTACTTTTCTACAAAGCCAAATGTATTTCTTTCTGAACTCTATCACTTTATCAGACTTCCTGCCAAACTCCCAGGTCTCAAAGTAGAGTCCTTGGCATCTTGCCACCATCTCTCCTGTGGTAGTTGGAGCCGTGCCTTACCTACCTCTGCTTAGGCAGCAGGGGGACAGTAGGGGATCCCTTTCAGTCACAAGATGCTCTCACCAGAAGGTTGACACGTGTACCTCCACATCCTCTACCCACTCTCTTTTACATCCTGGATCAGGAGCCCAAAAAGATTATTGATGCCTGGTTCACCACTTTTACTCATAGCAAAAATAAGAGAAAATTTAATCTGCCTGTTTCAAAAACTCCCTAAAATACCTTTCCATTCTGCTTCTTGTCTGAAAAGCAAGACAGGGTAAACTTTATGAGAATGGATCTGCTACTCAGATTTATATAGATGTATAGCAGTCCTATTGATCTGAGAAAACTATATGAAGCCTGGTAATGGAAGGGAAAAAAGGGCAAAGAGCCCTTGAAGGGGTCTTGAAGAGTCTTGCAGTTAGAACTAGAAATCATATGCTATAGAACAGAACTAGGAAAAGGAATGGAATTGGAAGCTGGATTCTAAGTGGGGGGCTCAGATCATTATTCTACATTTTGATTTTGATTAGAAAATGGTGGGTTTTGGTTGGACCTTGCTTCCTTTTTTATTTTTATTTTTTTGTCACATAGTCATGCTGGCTCCCTTGAAATCTAAAAATATATACACAGCTTTCTCTTAGGCTGACAGGTATTTTCAATGTGGAATTCACAAGGATCTATTTTTTTTTTTTTTTTAAGGAACCATCCCCCAAAGATTAGGCTGCTTCCCACTTTAGTCCATTTTATCAGCAATAGAAAGCTGCTGAGCCTCAGAATCTGCCATTTGGTAATTATAGTTTAAAGTCCTCAGCTGGATACCACAAGGCTATTAGGAAAGCAGAGAGGCTGTGATCATTGCTGTAAACTGGCAAGTAGGAAAAAGGATAATTGTCTAATAGACTGAGGAGATTTCCTGTCCAAAAAAAAAAAAAAGTGCCTGTATGATGGCAGACAACTCTCCCCTAAGCATATAACCAAGGGATCTAGAATGAAATATTTGGTGCACATTGGTAAATACCAATCTATAGAGACAGATAAATCCACCTTGTCTCATGTCTTGCTAAACTTTAACTCTCAATTATTCCTACCATTCACCATAAACCTACCATCTGGTTGAAGCCAAATGGTTGTTGTTGTCCAGTCGTTTCAGTTGTGTCCAACCCTTTATGAGCTCATTTTGGGGTTTTCTTGGCAAAGATTCTAGAGTGGTTTGCCATTTCCTTCTCCAGCTCACTTTTATAGATGATGAGGTAAACAGAGTTAAGTGACATGCCCAGGATGACACAGCTAGTAAGTGTCTGAGGCCAGAATTGAACTCAGGGAGATGAGTCTTCTTGACTCCAGGCCCACTGTTCTATTTATTGTGCCACCTAGCCCTCCTGTGCCAGCTAGATGCTCTAGCTGCCAATTGGCAGCATTACAAAGTCATGCAAGTCATCCAAATTCAATCAGACCATCAGTGAAGAAAGGTAAAAAACACTTCACTTCCATGTCTAGATCTATGATTCTATGATCCATACATAGATAGATAAATAGATAGATAGACAGGCAGATAGATTAGATAGATAGATAGATAGATAGATAGATAGATAGATAGATAGATAGATCTATGCTATATATAGCAAGGGTTAGTGTCAAAGGAGGTGGCACTAATTTAATACCTTATTACAATTCTCATTTTCCTCCTACTTTTTATTAATCCACCCTAAAGAATTTCAGATCCTCAGTCTACGAACCCAAATAATTTGCCCATTTTAAAGGAATTGTGTTGGTATGTATTGATTATGTCCAAGGTAAAAATGTGACATATTGTTTACAACAGTGTCTGCTATGTTCTACTTGATATGTTTGTGAGAAGATGATTTTATCTTACAAACTTTAAAATCCTGAGGTCATAATTATAAGCCTTTGAGATTAAGCATAATATACTTCACTGAGCCTGTTGTAGATATGTCATTTGGCCAACCTAAATCTCAGATTTTGCAGACAGAGATGTCAGTGCCCTTTGAGCTTTTATTTTACTACATACTGCCAATGAACCCAAATTGTTGATATTTCAAACAGGTTATAAAGACTGTTCTAAGTTTAATATAAATGCTTTGTTTACACCTGGTACTTTGGAACAGGAGCAACATAAAATTTGCAAGAGAAGTTTCTCTAAGATTGTACCTATTGCAAGTAGAACAGGGGTGAGGAACCTGCGAACTTAAGGCCACATATGATCCTCTAGGTCCTCAAGGGCAGCCCTTTGACGGAATCCAAACTTCACAGAACAAATCCTCTTAATAAAAGGGTTTGTTCTTAAAACCTGGACTCAGTCAAAAAGCCACACCCAAGGAAGGAAGGAAGGAAACAAGTTTTTATTAAGTCCTCACTATGTTCCAAGCACAATGACAAATATTATTTCATTTGATCCCCACAAAGACCTTAGGAAGTAGGTGCTATTATTAACTCCAACTTGTAGTTGAGGAAACTGAGGCAGATGGAAATTAAGTAGCTTGCATGGGGTCACACAACTGTCAAGTGTCTGAGTCCAAACTTGAACTTAGGTCTTCCTTATTCCAGTGCTCTAGCCACAGTACTGCCGAGTTCTCCAGAGAGGTCTAGATCTATGATGTCATTATTGTGGAAACTGTCTCCAATGCTACAGATCAGTGGGTCATAAGTTTAGAAGTAAAAGACCTTAGGAATCATCTACTCCAGCAGGCTTATTTTATAGTTGAGACATCTAAAGCCCACAAATATTTAAGGATATGTCCGAGCTCACACTGATAGTAAATAGAAAAGTCAGGATTTGAACACAGGTCCTCTGACTCCAAATCCCATGCTCTTTCTACTTTACCATGGCATATCTCCCCTGTAATTTGTAGTCTTAGAGAGCTGCTGATAGCACTGAGAGCTGAAGTTGTTTGCCCACAATCACTTAGCTAGTATGTCAGAGGCAGGACTTTAACTCCATTTTTCCTAATTCCCAGGCTAGCCCTCTATCCACTATGACATACTGCTTCTCAGAAATGGTTATAGAATTGTACCTTTCAGATTATGCTAATACTATTGTGATCAATTTGTCAATTTGGCTGAAATTGACAGAAGTAAGTTTGTACTTACCTTTACAAAGACTTGTCAGTCGCTACACATGGCAAGAGAAGAAACAATTTTGCCTGACTACAATGGAGATTATGAAAAGGAAGAGAGACTTAAGATAAGCTTATTGAAAACCACTTGAAAGCTTTTGGACTAAAATGCGATTACACTGGACTAAACAAATCCTAAAAATCACTTTTTCATTACATAAGGCATGGCATCTGAAACACTATTACAGACACTGTAAATCACACCCTAGGACACAATTTTTTCTCTCAAAAGAATAAGTAAGGACTTTTCCATCAAGTTATAGTAATTTAAGTGCTAAAATGGCTTGTAAATATTGGGCTGATATCTCAGCCAAATGGAAGAAATTGGTAACCACCCATTTTAAGAGTTTATGGATTTTAGGAAAACAGCTGAAATGGGTCAGCTAATGCACACTAATTTACATTTTCGTGGAATATGAACTTAATCTAAGTGATACCAAAATGGGAAAACTGGATTTCAAATGGAAAGATTTAATAGTAAATGTAACAATTAAGATATACAGATGTATATCTCTTTAAGCCAAGTAGGGGAAAGATAGATCAAGTATATCTCCAAATGGCATGAGAAGAGAGCATCAGGGAGAATGCATCATGGGTGAAATAAGTAACTCTCTTTCTCTATGGATTGTAGGCAGTCTTCCGGAGTGGAATAGGTTTGTTCCTAAAGCTAATCATGTGTCAAATGGGCTTCTTTATAGATTTTGGAGACTAACAGAACAATCCTCCTCTAAAAAAGTGAAGGCTGTTTCTCAGGACTGATAGTAGCTTAACTCTTGACCCCTTTGGAAGCAGCAGGTGTTGACCTGATGATGATTTTTTTTTCTGAATCCTTTAATGTCACATTCTAAATTTCCCAACCAGGGAAAATGTGCTAAACTTTAGAGGTATGGAGAAGTGAATATTTCATCCCAAACACTTTAGATACTTCTTTTATAGCCTCTATAGCTTTGCCAGTAAAACTAAGCCTTTTTGGTTGGAGGTAGTTTGGGGGGTGGAATGGTGGCATGGACAGGGACAGAGGGAAATGGAAGTCATCCAACATATTATTTCATTTCATCCAACACATTATTTCAGTGTATTTCATTATCATACTAAACAAAGGAGAGCTATTGCTATATAAATTAATTTGGTGGCAATTCCAGTTGCCCTACATTAGTATGAATATGGGGGAAGAGGGGCTGGGGCTGGAAAAAAGAGTAGGATCATATGAGCAACAATTGGGTTTTTTCCTATGAAATGACAACTTGTTCATGGTATGACTTGGCTTATTTTATTCTATAAAACCTGTTCTTATTCTTTAGTAAAATACAAGTCTGAAAAGATTTTGTGGGATGAGTCAGTATTTGAATAATGGAGCCCAAGGACAAGAAGGGATCATAAGGTTGTTTAATCCATTCTACAACCTTCAGCAATACTACTCTTAACTGTCTCAGAAAGATGAGAATCTCTGCTGTTTGCCAAGGGTCAGAAAGGTGATTTCACAGCATCTTGTAGAAATCTTTTTTTCATATATATAACTTACACTATCATTTTAATATTTTTTTAGGAATCTGTTGCCCATGAGTAAGGATATCTGTTCTTCTTTAGCAATAGGGCAGAAGGGAAGTGTGGCTACCTTGACGATTTCATTGACTTAATTATATTAAATGTTCAGCTCGGCTAAAGAGCCTTCTCTATGAAACCTTCTCCATTGGCCCATATCATTTTTGTCATGAATAATATGGCAAGTGTTTTTAAGGGCTGGAGCTAATGCCTCTTCTTGAACCTCATCTTTCTTCCCTTGACAGCATTCAATAATTTTGATCACCTGCTCTTCTGCACACTTTGCAATCCAACCATAGTGCTATTCTGAATCTCCTTCTTCCTATGCCTTTGTCTTAGTTGTCCCACATGCATAGAATGGTCTTCCTCCTAACCTCGATTTGTCAGAATTCCTGATTTCCTTCAAGACCAGTTTAAATACCACTTTTACATGAAACCTTTCCTGATCCTCGCCAATGTGCCCACCCTCCCAAAACTTGTGTATATGTGTTTATTGTATATATACATATATATACACAGATGCACACATATATTATCCTGTTATGTATACATTGTCTCACTCCATTAAATGTAAACTTCTTGAGGACAGATACAGTTTCATTTTTGTCTTTATAATTTCAGTGCTTCTCATCATGCCTGGCATATAGTAAGCTCTTCATAAATGCTAACTGATGGATGCCTGTTTGCTTTTGAAAATTCTAAATACAGATGAACAAAGCTACTGTGAAAAATAATGGAATCAAAAGAAAATATGCACGTTGTTGATCTCTTTGATGGATAATTGGTAGAATTTGCTCATCCAAGTAGGTGACTTTGAGACAAAATTGTAACACAATGGATAGAGCACCTGTCATGGAGTTAGGAGGACCTGCATTCTAGTCTGGCCTCATACACTTGAGACTTACTAGCTGTGTGACTCTGAGCAAGTCACTTAATCCCATTTGCTTTGCAAAAAAGAAGAAGAAGATGATAATGATGATGATTGTATGTAGCAGAAGAAGATTATGATGATAATGATTATATGTAGAAGAAGATGATGATTGCAGATAGTTAAGGTCATAAGCGGTGATGATCTTTATTGTACTTAATGTTATGTACCTCAACATCAAAAATACTAATTGACTCAGGATATTTTTCAATATTTTATTCCAAATTGCATCAAAATAAGGCAAATTATTTAGGTGTATTGTGGTTTTTTGTTTTTGTTCTTAGATTCTTGGTTTTTTGAAGATCTGTAATTCAAGTCTCAGAACTAGGGTTACAGAAAACAAGGAGTTGCATTATCACCATCACCCCAAACATTCTTTAAATGCTTATTTGGTCATGAACCTAGGTTCCATTCATTTTAATACAATCTAACCTTTATAGTCCAAAAATCAGGCAAAATTTGATTAAAGAAAAGAGAGAGAGAGAGAGAGAGATCTGCTTTTATCATAGGGATTGCTGAACCTCCCAGGAGATGGGATCACTGAAATTAACACTTGATATCTTTCTATTTCATTGTTCCCTAATGTTTTAATGAATCATTTCTTGGGGTATGGAAGAACAAATATTAGCAAAGAAATGAAGAATGCATGTGGCATATCCTTTTACTTTCCTGTAATCTATCCATTATTACCCTTACCAGCCCAGAAATGAAATGTGACATAAAGTTGAGGGACTTGCTCTTTAGCTGCCATTTAATTAGCTTGTTCCCGATTTCTTTTGCAAAGCAATAAAACTAGGCCGGCGGGGAGGTGGAGGAGGAGTGGGGGAGTGTAGAAGAGGAGTAGAATGCCAGTAAGCCTGAGTTTTATTTGATAATTTAGTAAGACACTGCAAAGTGTGTTACTGTAAGATAACGTTTTGAGGTCAGTGAAGGCATCTGGCTTCACCTCCTACTTCATAATAGCCATAAGGCATATGTTATCTTATGCTAACACCCATCCTGTCAAGTCTTATTGCTTTAGTCCATGATGGACAGGGTTGCTGTCAACATATCAGTGGAAACTGTTGTTTCAAGTGAGAGTGGTTTTCACCAGTCTGTTTTTCATACATAAATATCAGGTGTGTATTATAGAAAAGATACACCATAACAAAGCCACAAAAAGATATTCACTTCTAATAAGCAGTTGGAAAAATATAAACAATAGCATGTACTATGTTTACTACAGATATTGGGGGAGAGGGTATAAATTTTCCTATTTTTTCCTTTTTGTGTGTGTTTCTTTATATTTCTGGTGATTAGCACAGTGCCTAACACATTGTAATTTCTTCATAAATGCTTGTTGACTTGACCTGACTTGTCCAGAGACCACTAGATTTCATTCTTCTTTCCTTATATTTGATTTTCTTATTAGTTGTATTCCTCCTACCAATATAGAATATAACTTATTACCCTCTCATCGTCCTTTGTGATTTTTGTCATGTCTTTCTTAATTGTTCCATAAAGGATGCATCTGACATGCTAGAGCCATCTTTTAGTTCTCTTTATTTTCTGTACTATCATTGCCATAGTCAGACTGTCAATCTGTCATCCTCTACTTACACCTGGCAAATTCACTAATAATAAAAGTTTAAATAGAGATTCAGGATCATTCAAGGGCTAACAGTGCTTTACAGTGTGCCTGCAAAAAATATGAAACTACCAGGCTCTAGTGACTAAGCAATTCACAGTCCCTAGCATGTGCATGTCTTGGACAGAGTGGGTGCTCAAAATTTATAGATTGATTCTCTTTCGTTTGTAGTATATATTGCAGTTTTAAGGATTCAAGTTAAGTCCCTGTTTTGAAAATTGAATTTCCAGCACAGAAGTGTTTCACATTCATGGTCTGGCAGGGTAAGGTTCTGGCTTTATCTGAGTTCCACAGTATTTAACAGTAAACTATGAATGAAAGTTCTGCAGCTAAATCCCACATGCCTGAGGCTTCCTCGTATAATCATGTAAGAAAAAGACTCTAAGTTGAGTTTCCTTATGTGGTAGCAGCTGTCTTAAAGAAAAGCAGTAATGACTGGTTAACTAAGAAGGCTACAGGAATAACATGTCAAAATTAATATGCCAAGCAACCACAGATTTCTACTATTATGTACATTTATAACAGTTCCTGTATAATTTTTTGTTAAAGTATGGCTAGAATTACAGAACTAAGAAATAGTTATTTCCTGGGCAGACCATTCTGATTTATGGTCTACACGCTCTTCATGATTAATGGGCTTGAATCTATCTGTCCTCAGTACAAGGTTTGACGAAGGCAAGAGGCAGGTAAATCAGACATGGAGCATCATGCTGAAAGTTGGAGATAACCTAACACCACTCTTATTTCCTTTCTTTTAACAACTCAGTGTGTGGCAGGAAGATACAGTATAACACTCTCTTTGGACAGTTCCAATTCACTTTCTTTAATCCTGACAATTTTTTTCTCACCCAACAATTCATTCTCATACAGCTATGCAAATCAGGATGGGCACAGTTTTTCCTATAGCTGAATCCCAACAGAGAATTATAGACATTCTAAACAAATTGGAGGCAAATCCCAAAGCCCTATTATGTCAAGTAAGCATCAAGTTCTTCCTCCTCCCCTCCTACTCTAGTTAGTATTGAAGTTAAAAAAGTGTTAAAACTCAAAGATTGAAGGGTTTTGTCTGCTTTGTTGGTTTTTTTTTTTTTGAGGGAGGGAGGAAGTGAAATTAGCAAAGAAAGGAAGGGAAGGAGGAAAGAAGGAAGGAAGGAAGAAAAAAAGAAAATAAATATTATCTATATTATCTCCATTTAATAGAGGAAGAAAGTGAGGTAAGCTGAGGTTAAGTGACTTGCTCAAACTCACACTGAGATTAAACTTGGACTCAGGTCTTCCTAACTTCAGGCTCAATACATGAACATCTAGTATCCTCACATAGTCAGAACAATTCTTAATTTAGAGATATTCCTTTGGTAACTATCTCTAAATCAGCCAAAAAAAAAATAATTAAAGTATCAGACACGAGCAATAGCTGCTCTTAGCTATCCTTTGTGGAGTTGATCTGTAATGTATTCCCACTGGTAATTTTTTTTAAGTAAGTATTTTAAATCTATTGCCCTTCGGTCTGATTAGACTCTGTTCACTCCAGTGCATAATTCTTCATTAATTCAGTTTCTTTTAATGGGTACACAAATAACACCTGCAACTGGCAAGCTGTCAAAGATCTGTCATAGTGTTGTCCCCAGGATAAAATCCCAAATTCTGATTCTATTTATGTCAGATCCTTACCACGGTCAGTTAACCTCTCTACAAAAATCTGTTCCCCTTTCCACATGACAACCCTTCTAATCCTTGAAAACAATTATCATAACCCCCCCCCCAAAAAAGCCCTCCTTTTTACTTATTAGCTGTGTAACTTTGGTTAAGTCATTTTAAAAAATCTCCCTGGGCCTCAGTTTACACACTTGTAAAATGAGAGGTTTGGACTAATTGATCTTTGAAGTTCCTTCCAGGTCTATATTGATGAGTCTATGATTCCATGATGTTCTCTTCTCCAGGCTAAATATCTTCATTTCCTTTAGCCAATCATTATATGACCATCACCAATTTTCTTTCCTTCCAGAACATTTCCTCCATCTGGGCAGTCTCCACCTTACCAATATCTTTCCTAAAATCTGGGGTTCAGAACTGAAACCAGAACTTCAGGTGTAGACTGATCCAAGAGTAGCATGGGATTTTTTTTTTCTTGCCTCCTTCTACATACTTTGCATCCTTAAGACGGAATAGAATCTCATTAGCTTTGGAGACCACCGTCACCTGCAGATTCACTGTAGATTTTAATCCATTAAAATCTCAGATATTTTTTCACATGGGTTATTGTCTACCTATACCTCCTCCATCCTTTACTTGTACAATTATTGTTTGAACAAGGGTAAGACTTTACACTTACCTTTATTAAATTTCATTTAATAGACTCTGGGTTTCATCAGACTTAGCCCAGGAAAAGTGTTAAAAAGCACTTATTAGACCCTTAGCATATGCCAAATGCTGTGTTAAGTTTTGGTGATATCCCTACAGAGCAAAGACATTCCTTTCCCTCAAAGAGCTTATATGCTAATAAGAGAAAACAACACATTTAGGGGAGTGGTGGACAGGGAAGGAAGTCTGGCTTGGAAAGTTTCAGCAATGACAAGGAGGGATAGACTGAAACTGACTATCTAGTAATAGTAGTAGCAATATTGATTACATTATGGTTCCAGAATGGGAAAGGGAATGGGGTTGGAGAGAGAGTCGAAAACCCAATGAACAGTTGCAATTTATAACAAGTTAGAGGGAAGTAAAACATGTATGGTGTCAGTTTGCTATAGTAGGTCATGTGAGGTATTGACCAGTCATATCAGCAGAGCCCCAGGGCAAGAGGTCTGGACCTGAAAAGGTTAAGTCTTTAGGGAATGGTCTCTACTCTGAAGGCAAGGCAGCTGGCAGGAAGATGGCCAAGGAGTGATATGAACATGACTGGGGTCATTTTTTTTATAATGGATTATATGAGGCATTTGCCCTTCAGACCAGCTGGGCTCCATGATAAGAATTCTGTCACCTGAAAGTGTTAAGTTCTTATGGCATGATCTCATCTGGACAACAAGATATTGGTGAGAAGATCATCATTCTAGCCTACTAGGAACTTTCTGAATCCTGAATTGTATGACCAGTTTGTTAGGAAGCCCACTTAGCTTTGTGTCCTCTGAAGATTTGAGAAACATGCTATCTATGACAAGTCACTGATTTTAAAAAAAAATTTGAATAGAGGTCCCTTCATTCAAAACCTCATTCTTCTTTGGCATCAATATTTTAATTATTATTGCTTAAATTGGATCATTCATTTATTTTTAACATCATTGCTCACTTTCCTCGATAATTCCTATTAATAATGCCTTCCCCTCCAGTTTAACTGATTTCTGTATCATTTCCCACAAGCACTTTTGATCAACACACCTTGAGATAAATGACATTCTGCCTTTGGCTACGTTTTGCTCACTGTAATGTCATGAACTACGTGCCCCTATAGACTCATTGGTAGTGGCACATTAGAGGAACTTAATAAATTCTTCTCAATTTGGTTCAAAGTATAACTCCCCAGAAAGAAATTTCACATCATTGCTACCTAAGCTGCCCCCAGCATGGCTCAGGTCAAGACCTCCTTCCAGTCTTCACAGAGTAGACTTGCAAAGTACACTAGGCTGTATAGGTAGTGATTCTGTGCCCATAGGATGAGTAGAAGCTTTTTCTCTCTCTTTCCCATATGCCCTGCTCTTTTAAAGAGCATAAGGATGTCCACATGCATAGGGGACAAATTGGTCTTCAACTGGCATCTGGTTTAGGTTCCACATTTTTATTGACATAATGTAATAATCTTTCCCAGAGTCGAGTACTTTGCTGCAGATTGTAAATGAGAGGGTCATGCAGATTAGAGGCCAGTAAAAAATCATAGAAGACATATGTTGCACTTTTCACTAATGAATGGCCATATTCAAATCTGTTCACTAATTAATGGCAATATTTGAATGTGTACACTAATTAATGATGGTATTTGAATGTGATATTGAATTTGATACCCTGTGACCATTGTGCCATTTCTAGAGGGAGCAGAATGCTATAGAAAGGCTTGGCCAGTGAAGATTTAAAAGCAAAAATGGTCCAGCCTTGCTAGATGTCTCAGCAAAGAATTCTGCATGAAAAGATCACTTCAGTCACTTAGGAGATTTTGTAAGCAAAGACCTTGTTTAGATGGCATGAAGCCAATGTATCCCATATAACTAAGGAATTACAAAGTCTTTTTCCTAACATCAAACCCTACCTTAGTTGTTCAGAGAAAGAAAAAAAGAATATGAAGGAACTCAGAGTTGGGTGAACATGGGAAATATTGATTCCAGAAATTGTTTCATGAAAGAGTCAAAGTAAAGAAAGGGGTAAAAAAAGGATCATCATTTCCCATCAGACCACTCTCCTAGACTTTGTCATGATCGCCATAAACTCATCATCCAATAAGATCATAGCAATTCTGAAATTCATACATCCTTAGTACCCTCTGCCCTCTGACTAGAGAAGGTGATGAGTCACCATCAGAGACTTTCTGTCAGACCCTGCACTTAAGGAAAGATCTCAAAGCAACCATCTTTTTGTTTCCCACTTGGCTGCACTATTCTGGACATGATCATGTCCTATACTGTATTTCCTCCTGTCTGTGTATCCCACTCCTTTATATTTTGTTTTGATATATTGTCTTCCCTGATTAGACTGTGAGCTCATTGAGGACAGGGATTTATCTTGTTCCTTTCTTTAAATTCTTAGCACTGGCACATTATAGCTTTTTAACAAATTTTTATTGGCTATTGTCTATCTAGGAGGCACTAGGGAAAGTATCACATATATGAATCAGATGTGTCATGGGTCCCCTAATCTTTTCTGGCTGAATTCATGTACTAGTACTTAGTACACAGCGTCAACTTTAGTTTTTTGTACCCTGAAGATTCCCAGCAAATAGCACAGTTATTCCCATCCAATTTCTCTCTTGAGTTCCAGTCCTTGGTTTCCATTTGGCTGCTATATCTTTATACCTAGATGGGGCCAACACTTTAGATGATGAGTGTCAAAGTTCTAAAATATCTCCATGGGTGAAAATTATGGGCCAAAATGCAATTTAACAGGGATAAAGGTAAAGTCCAGTTCTGGGCTTCAAAATAAAAAATAAGCTGAACAAGTACAGGATTTCAAAGGTATAGTTAGAAAATAATTCATATCTAGGGAATTTCATGGACTAAAAGCACACAGTTAACAGTAGTCTTAACCTAGCATCCCCCAAATAGGATTGCATGAGATCCTAGATTGAATTAATGAATCCATAATGTTCAGAATGTCTACTGTATGGAACCAGCCTTTAACCTGCAGATGACCAGAGCTGAACAAAAGCAGGATAGAGACAGGAGAGTCAGGAATCAAATAGAAGTTTAATTACAAAATAAGGGAAATGGTTTGGAAGCAAGAACACATGTGTCAGAGCCACACTCCTAGTAGGTGGAGACCCACCTTAGTGTAGACAGAAGTTAATAATTATATTTATGGCTATGCAGTGAACTATAGCCTTGCCAATAAAGAGTAACATCAACAATGAGACAAGTTTGATTCATAGTACAACTTCATGACCAGAAACAATTCTGGGATTTTGCTGTGGCTGAGATCGTCCAGAGGGTGAGTGCAAAGGATTATTGTTATGCCAACCTCAGGGCACAGCTTGCTGCTGGGCCTTAGCTCTGGAAAATAGGATGTCTTCTAATATCTTAACAAGAAGTAGGGTATCAATAATCCCACCCTACTCTACCCAAGTTAGCCTTTATTTGTAGTTTTGTGTTCAGTTCTGCAAACTGTATTTAAGGAAGGACATTTTAAAATGGTGCATACCCAGAAGAGACCCACCATAGAAAAAGTCATATGAGAATCTGAGGATCACAGCCCTAGAGCTTAGGGGGACCTCAGAAGCCATCTAGTCAGACACTCTCATTTAAAAAGTGAGGAGCCTGAAGCTCTGGGAGGTTGTGACCTGCCCAAGGTCACACAAAAAGGAAATGTCATTTCAAGAAGATAGCAGTGTTTATCTTGGAAAAAAGATGAAATAGAGGGTAATTGGAGAGAAGTGGTAATAGTCTTTAAGTATTTGAACGTCTTTCATGCGAAAAAAAAGCATCATAGAAAAATAGAAGTAGTGGGTAGTTGTAGAAGGACCAATTTCAGCTCAGTGTAAGGAAAAAATTATTAAAAATCAGAGCTGGTCAAAAGTGGAATGAATTGGACGTGCTTGGAAGGTCATTGATTTCCTATCACCAAAAGTTCTCAGCTGAAGGGTTGATGGTCACTTACCTGGGAAGCTTTTAGAAGGGATGCCTTAGGTGTAGGCTGAATTAGATGACCTCTGAAGTTCCTTCTCATTCTGAGTTTCTGTGAACTTATCAGGGAAGGGAGGTGGCACAGTAGATAGAGTGCTGGGCCTGGAGTCAGGAAGATGAGTCTTCCTGAGTTCAAATCTGGTCTCAGACACTTTCTAGCTGTGGGGCCCTGAACAAGTCACTTCACCCTATTTGCTTCCATTTCCTCATCTGTCAAATGAGCTGGAGAAGGAAATGGCAAACCGCTCCAGTATTTCTTCCAAGAAAATCCCAAATGGGGTGACAAAGAGTCAGACACAACTGGATAATGACTAAACAACGAAAATGAACTCATCTTCCTCGCTCATAAACTTTCTTCTCTCCTCTCTTTTCTATTTTTGTTCATGTCTTTAACCATCTTCCCACTTATCTAGGTTTAGAGCCATCTTTGCCTCTTTACTCTTTCTCATTCCACCCACTCAGCTAATTGTGAAGTCCCATCATTTCTGCCCTGAAAATTTCTCTGATATTTGGCTCCTCCTTTCCATTCCCACCACCCTCATCAATCAGCCACCAAGCATTTATTAAGCCCCTGCTACGTGCCTGCCATTGTACGAGGCACTGAATAAGACAGGAGAGAGACCATACCTGCTCTCAAAAGCTGATATTCTTTGAATTCATGTCATATGCTTACTTCTCCCCTCAAGTATTCCATTATCCTCCTAACTGATCTGTCTGCCTCCAATCTAATCCCTCTCAAAGACATCCTCTGCAGTACTGAACTGGTAAGTTTCCAAATCACTACAATCACTTTACTCCTTTATTGAAAACAAACACCTTTCTGTGGCCACCTGCACAGCCCACATCTGACATTTGCTACCAGCCTTCCTCTCCTGCCCAGACTCTTCTGTGGCAGCATCTCCCATCTCCATGCATCTGTGCGCTCTGTCCACCTTATATTGCCTTGTTGTCCCTTCTTTGCTTTGGCTCAAATTTTGCTCTCTCTTAAAATATTACTGTGTACTTTGCCTAGAATTTTCTTTTGCACATATCTTGCTCAACTCAATTCAGTAAACATTTATTAAGCATCTACTGTGTGTCTGACAATGAGCTAAGCTCTGAGGATATAGATAAGAAAAGAAAGACCATCCCTCCCTCAAGGAGCTTGCAATCCGATGGGGGAAGAAAATACACAGAAGGAAGATGGAAAGCAGGTAGGGGTTGAGAGAACACCAAGGGCTATAAGCCCCCAGGGCATCTTGTTCCATGGTGTTGAAACCAGATAGAGCTGCAGATAGATGGATCGGAGAGTGAGCTGGAAGTCCAATTTCTGCCCTTTTTTATAAAGCTTTGGGTGGAATTTAGTCCAGCCCTCCAATCAGAGGGAAGAAGAAGCTGAGGGACATGGTATCCAAGACTTGAATTAGCAGCATAGTGATGAGATTTGAAATGATCAACTTGTCCTAGAAAGGGATGCCTTGTTGTGCAGACTTGAAACTAGGCACAACTGCAGATGGAGAGTGGTGTACATGTGAGTGCTTTTCTTCCCTACATTTCCATTAGATTATAAATTAATTGGAAGAAAAGTGAGTGTTAGATACATCTTTGAATCTCTAATGCCTAACACATCTAATATGTGTTTAATCAGTGTTTCTTGAATTGATTTATACTGATAAATGCTTCCTCATATGATTGTTCTTTCTCATATAAGGCATTGATAAGCCTGTTACTTTGCTCTTGTCGGACCTCATCTGGAGTACTCTGTTTGATTCTGGGTGCCCCAGTCTAAGAACATTGATAAGGAGAAAAATGTCCAGAAAATGGAAATCAGAATGATGAAGGTTCTGGAGTACAAGGAATATAAGGATCAGTTGAAGAAGCTAGGCATATTTGGCATGGAAGAGATTTATGGAGGACATGATAGCTCTCTGCAAGTATCTCAAGGGCTGTCCTATGGTGGAGATAGATTTATTTTGTTTGACCCCAGAGTGCATAACAGGAAGTCGAAGTATAGAAGAGGCAGATTTGGCTCACATGTACTCTTAAGATTCTATGAACTCATCATCTCCTATAAACTTGTTTCTCATGCTAACTTCTCTAT
Source organism: Pseudochirops corinnae (assembly GCA_028646515.1). Classification (NCBI taxonomy): domain Eukaryota; kingdom Metazoa; phylum Chordata; class Mammalia; order Diprotodontia; family Pseudocheiridae; genus Pseudochirops; species Pseudochirops corinnae. The sequence continues at coordinate 77,584 of JAQQSV010000245.1, forward strand.
TTCTATTAATACTATTAATGATACCACTTTCTAACAATTAGAACTGTGCAAAAGTGGAATGGGTAGCCAAAAGAGAGAGAGAGAGAGAGAGAGAGAGAGAGAGAGAGAGAGAGAGAGAGAAAGAGAGAGAGAGAAATTCTCCTTCCTTGAAAGTCCTCAAGGAATGGCAAGACAACCCAACCCCCTGCCAGTTATGTCATAGTAAGGATTCCTTACTGTGTAGGAGTTGGACTCAGTTGCCAATGAGATCACTTCCACTTTCAAATCCTATGATTCTGTACTTTATTTGAAGAAGATTTTGGTGAAAATGCAATGCTTGATTGAAGGCTCACTTACTACCCTTTTAAAACACATGAACATTTAGAAGTAAAAGTTAAAAAAAAAGTTACTCTAATTAAGATTAAAGTAAGTGCCTTTGACAACAGTCTTGTAGAAGGGGGTTGCTAATGAATCACCACCATGATTAGCGTAATCAAAAGCATTTATTAACTTTTTCTCATAGTGTGTCCCCATAGTGGATATTGTCCATAGCAAATTGAATGGTCTTTGCTCCATAGTGGTTTATCATCTAGCAAGGAAAAGGCAGTGGGAAGAGAGGGGAAAAATAATCATTTATTAAGTGCATACTCTATGCCAGCACTTTACTTTATTATCTCATTTGATAGAGGATCACTGACCCTGAAGCAGATGTTATTGAATATATAGGTTAAGTAAATGCATCCATAAAGTAAGCAAGTTATGTATTCATTCTCTACGTAACCTTAAAATGATAAGCACACTTAATAGGATGAAAAGCAAAGAGGGAATTCTCTAAATGGAAGTTAGTTCATATCTCTTGTGAAGTCCTTCCATGGGTTGAAAGAAATCAGGTCCAACTGGATGGAAAGCTCATATCCAAAGAAAAAGGAAGGCAGTTTTCAGGACAACAGGGCTAAAAAGAACACCTTAATCATCCTGACGGTGGGGTTCTAGGTTTATTGTACCTTCCTTAACAATCAACATAGACTTGATAGCAGTGTTCGTCTTTCTAGGTTCCCCATTTATCTTAACTGATTCACAGACTTCCCTCATCTGTTAGTATGCAGTATATGGTGCATTCATTGGAGAAGTCCAAAGTAGATGCTGTATACTTGAAATATGAACCTCACACTTTCTACTTTTCAAGATTTGTTTCAGTGAATTAGAATACCATTTCATTTCCGTGGGACTGTAATGTCAGAACTAATCTTGAATATATGAGATGCTATTGCCCATTTTGAGCTTTAGCTATTTTTAATATAGTGGGGATGAATCTCATATATCATTGCTGCCATCTTCTGGAAAGCTGTATGTTTGACAAAAATATTGCCTTTTTTCCCAAAGCACTATAAAAGTGTATATCCTTCTTTTAATGTTTCCCATGACCATTCTTAGGGGTCCTAAGATGTTATTTGATTTTATCCCATTCCTTAAACAGACTTTTAGAAGCTCCTAAAGTGAAAATAAATGAAACTTAATGAAATGCTTTCATAATATATGCTAGCATGACATAGAAACCATCAATACAAAGAATTCCATTTTCCTCATAGACATAGTATTGGAGAGATATAGCTGATCAAACCTGGATTTAGACTAAGAGACCTGGGTTCTAGTCCCAGTTCAAACCCTTTACCACCTCTATGCCCTTGGGCAAGTCATTTCTTTAACCTCATTTTTTCCTCATCTGTAAAAAGAATGACTTGCATTAAATTGTTTCTACAGTACTTTCCAGCTCCCAATCACCCATGTCATGATTTACCTCTAACTTATACTGATCAGTGATTACTTGATTCTTCCCATCACTTTGGAAATGATTGATTTCTTTTCACACTTCCCAGAATAGCACACCATTCCATCTTTCTTTGAATTCCATTTGGATTTGTCACACATTGGTTTGGGGAGACAGACAGATGCTAATTAAACAAAATATAAACTAACTAAGGGCCCACAAAAGAACACACCAGAGCATGTGTTCATGAGAATGTCAGTCTGCATGACCATATGAATGTTTATAAATATCTTGTGAGAATATTTAAGCCACACACAGGCATTCCTAGCTTTTTTTCCCCCACAATAGATTCCTGGAAAGTACATCAGAGAGAAGGGCGGTGAGAAACAATTCCTTTTTCCTGTGTCCTATAGCACCCTTGGGCTATAGTTTCATATACCCCGTTTTGCCACTGAATGTCACTTCCGTGTTGATAAAGCCCAATGTTTACAATGTTTACATTGGGTAGCAGTAATGATTTTGAATCAGAAACTGAACTGATTACTGAACTGCCAAGAGCAAAATGATTCAATATAAGAAATTGAGATGATTTCATCAATGAAAATGACATTGAAGAAGAAGCATCTGCTTTGTCATTGTACCCTAAACACTACACAACCTTTCTATCTGACACCCCTCCCTGCACAAGTGTTGTCTCCCCTGTTAAAATGTAAGTTCCTTGAAAGCAGGGACTATGTTTTTTATTTGCATCCTCAGCACTTAGCATGGTCCTTTGCCCATAGTATGTGCTTAATAAAGGCTTCATTCATTCATTCATTCAAATAAGAAGTATCTTTTTGGATAACGTTAAATGAACCAAGAGACACAACACAATATAAGAGGAAGAGCAATGACCTTAGAGTCAGAATACCTGGGTTCACATCATAACTCTGGCTTATTACTAGACATGTGACCTTAAGTAAGTCATGGATCTGGATCTTAATTCCCTCTCTGTGAAATGGGAATAATAATGCCTGAAGTACCCACTTCACATGGTTGTTTTAAATTCCAAATGTGGTCATTTATTTAAAGCAGTACAGAGTTGTCACAGGTGTCAGACCTCAGAAGACTTGCATGAACTGATGCAGAGTGAAGTGAGCAGAACCAGGATTACAGTATACATAATGATTACAATAATGTAAAGAAAGCCAGTTTTGAAGACTTCAGAACTCTGCTAAATGCAATGACTATCACAACTTCACAAAATCGGTGATGAGGCTTTGTTTCCCACCTCCTGGCAGAGAAGTGATGAACTGGAGGTGCAGAAAAAGGTATACTGTTTTCATATGTGGCCAATGTGCTCATTTGTTTGGTTTGATTAGTCTTCTTGTTTACAAAGGAAAATTTCTATTGAAGGGCAGGAAAGAGGTCTACCTACCTACCACAGGGTCTGACTTGAGGGTGGTGAAAAAGAACACAGGCTTTGGAGTCATAGGATCCAGGTTCAAATCTGGCCTCTGATGTTTACTACCCAGATGACTCTGGACATGTCACAGCTTCTCTGGGCCTCAGAAGAAAAGAATGATACAAGAAAAGAAAGAAAAGATTGTCACTGAAACATTATATAAATAGCCAGAAGAGAGTAGGAATTCAGGAAGAGATGCAGGCAAGCAGGGCAATTTTACTACCGTTGTATTCAGTTTAATATACACTTAAAATAAACTGTACATAACAGAAGGTCGTAAGTTTCATATACAGTCATCGCTTCTGTTTATCTGTGTGTATTGAAATGTTCATGTTTGTTTATTATCTGTCTTCCCAAACCACTGTTTGGCAAATTGTTGGTGTTTATTAATTTCATCATTAGAAAATTTTAATTAAAAAAGAAAATATTAGTCACATGCTAAATAAATAGGAGCTATAATTAGTCATCTCAACAGATGGGTGAAATTTTAGGTGGCACAAGGCAAAGCTCACTTGTGAGTACAAGCTCATTTAATTTAACAAGCAGTTTTCAAGTCTTATGATATTCAAGGTCCCTATACTGGGCACACATATCATATAAATGGTTTCCATTTATTTTCTGCCATGATGCTGATGCTGATCATTGTGTATGTGAGCAAGAATTTGGTGTCAACATTCCTTTCTGCCCTCGATACACCCACAAACAGAAGAACTGCATCAGGTTTCCACACCTTAGCAAGGACTAGTCTCATTCAACATTTTCACATAATGATAAACATCCCGAATCCACAGGATCTAACCTGAGGGTGGTGAAAAGGACACAGGCTTTGGAGTCAGAGGACCCAGGTTCAAATCAGGCCTGTGATGTTTACTATCCAGATGGACTGGGTGTCCATCTGGATGTGTCACAGCTTCTCTGGGCCTCAGCTTCCCCCATTGGCAAAATAAAAGCATTGGATTGGATTTCCCTTCCAGTTCTACATTTATAAAACATTGCCTTTTATAATACAACTCCAAATATGGTCCTAGTTGCTAAATTTGCTAAGATTTGTTTTCTATTTGTGAACATAAATTCCAGTTTGAATCCATGCACAATAGGGCCATCCTATGAGATCAGTTCAACTTCCACTGAGGTCCTTTTACATTCAGAGCAATACAAACCTGCTATGTTCAGCTATGTGCAGGTATGTGGAGGGGGGAGCAATTTCTCACCCAGAAACTTTTAAAATCTAATCCTAAAACACATAAGAAAATGTTGAAACAAAAATGTGAAATATGGGTTTAGTATATATACTATTTATGTCATTTATGTTGCTTTAGTTTAACTAATTCAAGATTTTCATTAGCCCTAAAAGCAGACTCACAAGAGATGTTAATAAAGTATGAATGTTGTTGTTGTTAAGTCATTTCTGACTTTCTGTGACCCCTTTTGGGGTTTCCTTGACAAAGACTTTGGAATGATTCTCTACTTCCTTCTCTAGCCCGTTTTATAGGTAAAGAACTGAAGCAGATAGGGTTAAGTGACTTGTCATAAAGCTAGTATGTTTCTGAGACCAGATTTGAACTCATGAAAATGAGTCTTCCTGATTCCAAACCCAGCGTTCTATCCACTGTGCCACCTATCTACTGGTAAAATATGAGTACTGCTTCAAAATTAGTAATAATTTGGTCAAGTCATTAAACCCTCACCTTTGTATGATTGTAAATTAAGGAAATGATGTCTTAGTACTATTAACATTTGGTATGTTCATAAAACAACTTGGGGCTCTTCAATTTAAAAATATGCATGAAATGAATTAACTCAGTTTTGATAAGTTTGTAATCTCAGTTGTAATAGATATTTTTTGTAGGAAGTAGAATGACAAATTGGCTAATTATTAAGCCATTAAAATGGGTTAACTGCAGAGTTAATGCCATAGTTGACTATCAGGGGTTTAGCTAGATCAGATTATCAATAAATTGATCAATCAATCAATGAACAGGTAGAAAGATGAATGAATAAATGATGGAGAGAACCAGCAAGAATTAATTAAGCATTTACTATGTGCCAGGCACCATGGCTTTAATTTTGCTATGGCTCATCCTTTTCTGTTATTTCCTTATAGTCCATTCTCCATAGTACTGGTGCAAAAGGAAATTTAATGTATTTGTGTCAGGGAAGGCCTATTTATTCTGACAAACTGATCAACCTCCAGAGTGTTCTTCTACCATGAAACTGATTTTATATCTCATCCACTAGCTAATAAGATGTGAAGAGTTTTCTCTGTCATATCAACAGATCAGACTTGCTTCCATCGAAAGCAACGGTGTGAAATCATCTATGGAGGTATTCTCAGTGGTTCGAAATATACTGTCCACATTCATTAAAAAGATGATGGCATATGAAAGCCTGATGAAAGCTTTGTAGAAACTCACACATTTTCTATAAGGCTGGTACTTAAAATGCCTTAGAGGCATTTACCTAGAACTCAGTTTGCCCTTTATGCAGAAGCTCAGACAGAATGCTTTTGGAAGAAAGTGGTCAGAGACCATAATATCCTAGTGGTGGTGAGAGTGTGTGTGTGTGTGTGTGTGTGTGTGTGTGTGTGTGTGTCCCCATCCCCCTATATATACCCACACTAGCAACTTCCCCCATGTAATTTTACAAGCTAAACCTTCATACCCCTTCAGATATGGCAAAATCAAGTTCATTCCATTAAATGTCCAAAGGAATGACAATATGGAGTAATTATGATATTAATAGCTAACATTTCTATTGCAGACAGTGAAGCCTTGTCGATAAAGGGCTAAGCTCAGCATCAGAAGGAATTTTAAGTCCTATCTGTGACACATACTCTCTTTGGAACATGGGACAGATCACTTAACTTTTCAGGGCCCCCAGGCAAATTTCCAAAACTATAAATTGTAGAACAATTGCATTAATAGAGGAAATTTCCTCACTGGGATGGAATTCTGATCAAGTAAAAAAAAAAAAAAACAAATACATTCCTTTTCGAGCTTCATAAAGTGATATGTGGAGAGAGAGAAAGAGAGAGAGAGAGAGAGAAATACATATATAATCTCATGCATCCTTGTCTTAGTCCTTACTGCAGCAAAGCAATCATTCTACTCCTTTCTAAAAAGTTCATTCGCCTGTTCTTCACAACAGCTGTTTCAAATCTTTTCATCTCTCCTCACATCTCCCACAGCACATCCTCCCCTCAACCTCTTGGCTGAAGACCTCACCACATATGCTTCATGAAAACAATTGAAGCTGTTCACCCAGAGCTCTGTCTAGGTCTCCTCCCCTTCATTTTGCATCACTCAGATATGTCCCCCTGCCATCCCTTCTTTGCTCCAGGCTCTGATGAAGAGGTGACCCCTCTCCTTGCCAAGGCCAACCCCTCTACATACACCCTTGATCCCATCCTCTCCATCTTCTCTAGCAGATTTCGTTATCCACATTCTCATTCATCTTCATTCTCTGCCTCTCTATAGGTTGTTCTCTTTACTGCCTATAAACAAATCCTTGTCTTCCCCATATTTAAAAAAAATTTTTTTTAAACCAAACTCATTTGATTCTACTGTAACTGCTTGCTGTTGCTTTTTTATCTTTCCTCCCCTTCTCAACTAAATGTTTTTTAAAAAGCCATTTATACTGAGTGCCTCTACCCCCTCTCCTCTCACTTGATTCTAAAACCTCTACATTCTGTCTTCCAGCCTCATCCATTCAACTTGAAACAGCTTTCCCCAGAGTTGTCGATATTTTCTTAAATGCCCCATCTAACATCCTTTTCTCAATCCTCAGCCTTCTTGACTCCAGAAGCCTTTGAAACTGTCACTTTTCCTCCTCTCCTGGATGCTTTGTCTTTGTTGAAATTTGGTGATACTGCTCTCCCCTGGATATCCACCTACGTGTCTGACTCTTCTTTCTTATGCTGGTTTTTATCAAACTTATATTCTCTCATCTTGTGCTCCCTCTTATTTTACAGATGAGCAAACTGAGGCAAATTGGGTTAAGTGACTTACCCAGGGTCACACAGCTAATAAATATCTGAGGCAGGATTTGAACTCTCAAAGTCTGGCACTCTGTGCGCTACAGCGCCACCTAGTGGCCATTTATAATCTAGTTGCTCTTACCTACTTGCTGATCTTTGCAAACAACACTCCCTTTTCTGGGATCCTGGGAGATGCTGCCCCCCTGCTATCTAACTTTTTAACTTCCTCAGTTTTATTCAAGACTCAGTCCAAATCTCACCTTCTTCAGGAGGCCTTTCCCAGTTCTTGTGCTCTAGCCCCACCATATACACAGAAACACACACACTACCAGTATTATCCCCTCAGAAATGACCTTGATTTCCTCTGTCTATATCAGATATGTAATTAGTTACTTAGTTACTTACAGCTGTCTCTGCTATTTGAATGTGAACTACTTGAAGTCAGGGACAGTTGTTGTCTTTCTTTGTATAATGCCTGGCACATGATAAAATAGTAACAGTAACAACAATAGCAACAGCAATAATGAAAATTATCATCAAACACATTTGCTTGGTACTTTCCAGGTTGCAAAGCACCACACATACGTTGTCTCTTTGGATCCTCACAGTGACTCTGGAACGTAGGTGCTGTTGCTCTCCCCATTTTACAGATGGGGAAACTGAGGCAAACAGGTTAAGTGACTTGCTTAAGGTCACATGGTCTGTTAGACTTAAAACAGCTAGGTGGAACAGTAGATAAAGTGTTGGACCTGGCGTCAGGAAGTCCCAAGTTCAAATCCAGCCTTAAATATTTACCAGCTTTATGACCACGGGAAAATCACCCTGTTTGCCTCAGTTTCCTTATCTGTAAAATGGGAATAGTGCCTATGTCCCAGGATTGTTGTAAGGATTTGTAAAGTGCTTAGCCCAGAACCTGGCATGTAACACTACCTAAAGGCCAGCTATCATTATTAAGTATATGAGGCTGGATTTGAACTCAGCTCTTCCTGACTCCAAGTCCAGCAGTCTTAATCAGTGTGCCACCTATAATTACTTAATAAATGATTGTTGATTGCCTATCTAACTCGTCCTCATAATAACCCTCTGAAGTAGGTGCTATTTTCCCTCTTTTGCAGCTGAGGATACAATCTGTAAATATTTTCTGTTCATAAAATGATCCTAGAAGATTTGAGCTGGAAGACACCACCTTCAGTATGGCGCCTTCCCTGATCCTCATGCCCCTCCCCACTGCTCTCACACTCCATCCTCAAACCACCTTGTAATCGCTTTGTGTGTATTATTTATATAATTATGCCTGGTAACATTGTCTCCCCATTAGAATGTGAATTCCCTGAGGCCAAGAACAGCTGAATTTTTGCCTATTTCCCTTTAGCGCAATGTCCCATGCCTAGCAAATATTAATTATTATTATTTATAATAATTATTTATATATTTACAATAGTTATATAATCTATATATTTGCATTTATTTATATAATTTTATATATTTATATATAACCTATATTAATAATAATTAATAAATAATAATTATTCCTAAATGCTTGTTGATTATTTGATCCAATTCCAACCCATAATCATTAATTAAATGGTCATTGCACATAAGCTCTGCCTTTTTATTTTGTTTTGTGTCTATGGCCCTGTCTTCAGGGAGCTTCTCTTCTTCATGAGGGGTGTATAACTTGTACCCAAATATGTGCTGATCTGAAGAAAGAGAGCATCCACAACTCAATGGCCCAGGAACAGCTTACCTTAGACAGCTGCACATGAGCTCAGGCTTGAATGAAGCAGGGGAATTTTAAGAGGCAGAGGGGAGAAGACCATACATTCCAGACGTGAATCATTTCGTCCAACCCTTTTCTTTTATAAATGAAGGAAAGGAAGCCCGGAGAGGTTAATAGAGTTGCCCAAGGCCACACAGTAGCAGAACTCCAGTCACTCTTGGAGTCTGCTGCCCTTTCTCCTGTTCTCCATTGATTTTCTATGGCTGCTAAAGAGGTTGTGACATTTTCCTTCAGAATGAGGCCTTATCTCTCTGCTTGGCGTTTAGTAATTCCGAGAGACTGGATGAATTTTCCACTTCGATTTTTAAGAATCGAGAAACTAAGTGTGACCACATCTGGAGCAACCTACTCAGTTCTAACTGTTGCTTTATAGGAGATTGGAGAGTGTCTGGGCCTTGAGATCACGCGTAGGCAGGGACCAGTTGAAGACACTGGGGATGGTTGAACCAGAGAAAGAAAGACTTTTTGCAAGGCACATTCTAACTGAGTATTTGAAGGTGACTCACATGGAATGATTACATTTGTTCTGCTTGGCTCTAGAGGCGAAAACAAGGAAGGATGCTTGGAGTTGCAGAGATATAAAGTTGGGCTTGATTTAACAGAAAACCTCCTACCAATTAAAACTATCCATGAGTAGAGTAATGAGTTCCCCAGAGAGTCTCTAAGCAAAAGTCTTATGACCACATGTCAGGAGTGCATGAAGTATAGGAAGGATTCTTACAGGTACCAACTGGACCAAATGAAATCTGTGATCACTTCCAGCTCCAAGATTCTGTGATTCGGGGAAGTAAGGAATTATGTCTGTGTCTGTTGTTGTGAGCATCCCGACTGGATTATAAGCTCCTTAAAGGCAGGAGCTATCTTTTGCCTTTCCTTCCTTCCTTCCTTCCTTCCTTCCTTCCTTCCTTCCTTCCTTCCTTCCTGCCTGCCTTCCTTCCTTTTTTCCTTCCTTCCTTCCTTCCTTCTTTCCTTCCTTCCTTCCTTCCTTCCTTCCTTCCTTC